>VZRO01003965.1:179375-194513 GCA_013397915.1 Daphoenositta chrysoptera | reverse complement strand
ACATCCCTGTGTGCTCACACCCCTGTGCTCACATCCCTGTGCTCATATTCCTGTCCCACCACATCCACGTTGCTCCTGCTGCTCCCTGCCCCTGGCATCCAGCCTGGCACGGCCGTGCCTGCAGAGTTGGGATTCTGTTCACTGCCATTCCTGAAACAAACACAAAATGCGTGTTTTGATACATTTCCTGTGAGCTGAACTGGGCGTCTTTGAAAACAAACCCTAAACGGGTCTCCAAAGAGAGGTCATTTAACTTCCCATTTAAATGACTCGATAATAAAGAATAAATAAATAAATAATAAATAAATAATAAATAAAGGTCTGGCTGTAGTTTTTCATGAAAGCCCAGTGTGAACTAATACACTTTGCCTCATGCCTCCTGAAGATCATTAAATAACACACTAAGACATGCAAAGGGTTCCACAGAACACGGCTCCGTGGTGGCTCCTTTTAAGTGTCACTGTGATGATGAGGATGAACAGGGACAGCTTCTGGGCATCATCACCAGGCATCCCAGGTGTGTATTTAGTATTCAGCAGGAATAGATCTGGGTGTGTTCATTCCTAATTTCCTTGCATCAGCCGCCTGTCACTTTTATGTTCTTGGGTACCTACAAAAGCCCTTACAGAAGGGATGTATTTATTTTACGAGCAGCTCCTGTCATTGTATCAACACCTGGGTGAAATATGGATTTTTATTCTCATTGAATTTTGTTTTCTTTTTAAATAATTGACAATAATTTTGCCAAGCTCCAGAAGTTTGTCTTTCCTTACATCAAATTGTTGGAAGTGTCTGAGGAGCTCTAATGCTCACTGAAACCCTTGAAGTGTTGACATAACTCAGAGTGACATCACATACCTTGGGCTCAGTTGTGCAGCTTGGTCAGTCAAATATTCCCTTGTTTGGAAGGCACTGGACACCAGTGTGGATGTTGGTGACACGCAGCCATTCTGGGATTGGGAACTGAGGCTCTTTTAAAACCCTTCCTTCCGCCCTTCTGAGGATCCCTTCCCATTGTCTGCAGCGAGCCGCGGTTCAAAGACTGTCAGAGCACATAAACATGACACAGTAACTGAGAACATCAAAGAGTATTATGTTTTCCATACATAAAGAGTGACAAGCTGCCTAACACTTTATATTAAAAATTCAGACAAAAAACAATTCAAGAAAAATCAAAGCAAAGTCTCCAAGAGAGAGTCAGACGCCACACGTTTGTTACACGCTCTTATCTTTTTTGCCTTGCAAAGTGTCCTTTAAACTCTGCTCCTAAAAATATATATCTAAAATCTTATTTTCAGCAGTTATGTTGTTGTCTACAGAGGAAAGGAAGGGTATGTAAGTGTAGGGGGAAGTCAGCTTCTGGAATGGAAACCTCAGCCATTCCAGGGGGCAAAGCTGGAAGGAATCCTTGGAGACAGCAAAGTCCACCACCACAGCCACCATCTGTGGTTAAAACCCTTAAATTTGGATTTCTGGACTCAGTTCTGGTTCTATAAAGAGATGATCCAGGCACCATGGAGAAAAGAAAGGAGAGGTGTAAGGACAGAAGATGTGAGACCCTCTAAGTGGCAAAATTACTGAGTCAGTGACATGTAAAACCAACGTGAGGCAAAGAGGAAAATCTGTTGGGGGAAGGTAGGTGAATGTTGAAGAGCAGAGGCAGAACAGAGTAAAGGGAGCTGATTCTCTGCCATGGAAGGCCTTGGCATGAGCTGGGTACCCTTTGACAAATGAGAGAAATATTAAAGGAAACGTTTAGTTTTAAAGAACTGAAAATCACAGTGAATTGGGATCAAATTTAGTGAGGAGGTTTGGACCTAAAAAAAAGGGAACAGAAAGAATTTTGAAAATCTTTAAACATTTCAAAACTTTCTTAAGAGATTTCTAAGTGTTTTATACTAAGCTTTTCTTTGTTTCACATCAGCATTTTCATTTTAAAAATCTGCTTAAAGTAAAACTAGGTGAAGAGGTTAAATAACTTTGAGAAGAGACCTTTAGATCTTAAGCAAATGCAGTGCTCCAGATTAAACACGGGCTTGCACTTTTCTTTAAATTCTTTCTTTTCCTTTCATTCCCCTTTCAAATATATTTTCAAACTCTAAATGATTTGAAGTGCATTTTGTCCTTTGACACTTTTCTTTTAGCTTCCTTTGCAAATATATATTTAAATAAATGTTCTCAGCTCTTATCACTGATAACTGCTGGAAAAATACAGAGTACCAGCTGTTGTTTGTACAGTGCTTGAAAGGGCTTCAATAACACTGTTAACAAAATGGCCAAAGGGACTGGGGGACACTCAGGGACAAATTCCTACACGAGCTTCCACTGGAGTGTTGGAAGTGGTTCATCACACTCCTCAATTCCCTGCCTTCTCTGCACATCCTCCCTCCCAATCCCGTAAATGCCAACACATTTTAATAGCTCCTGCTGCCTCTCTAGGAAAGAAATGAAGTCCCAGGTAGTGTTTCTGTGCTCAAAATGACCACCTAGTGATGGCCTCAAGCTTATTCCTCATGCAGCTTGTTCTGCCTCCGAATCCAGAGGTTATTGGGTTTTCTCATACTTCGTGCCCTCTAAGCTGTGCTTGGAAAATCAGGGCCTGTGCACAGAATATCCCCAGCTAATCCAAACCAGAGGCAACTGAACTGTGATTGGACTCGATTTGATTCTTTTTTCTTGTTCTTCTGTGGATGGTGTTCTCTCTGTTCCTATTTACAAGCCAGGGGTTATTTGAAGTGGGTTATTTATTTATTTATGCACTTCTATTATCACAAGAACCAAATTGCAACCTTCGAGAAAAAAAACGTGTTTGTGAAGGGTGGTGGCGGGGGGGAGCCAACAAATTAAAGTCAGAGAAAGGGGGCTACATCTTTATCAAAAGACAACATCAAATTAATTTCTCTCTGGTCTCAGGAACTCATGTAAAATTTATAGGCTGTTTGTTAATTTTGCTGTAGTGCCAGCAGCTCGGGGTGTTTGAGATTCAGAGGAAGGGCTGGGCTGGGGAGGGAAGGGAGAGGAGGGGAAGGGGGAGGCAGAGGAGAAGCAGCCTTGGCTGGGCTGACGGGGATCCGTGCATGGAATGACCTTGCTGAGTGCCCAGCCCCAGCTGGGCTGGGAGGGGGAAGGCAGCAGGATGGATGGCTCTGGATGGGCCCTGCTCCCTCCTTCAGCAGCCACAGCCCGGCTGCTTAAAATTCCGGCGGCGCGCTCAGCGCTCGGCACAAGGCTGCCCTTTCACCGCCAGCACAATGACTCCTCTTACATAACCCAGCAGCCAACCCAGCAGGCTCGCAACTCACAGGAGAAGGAGAATTAGTTTTGTGTGAACACACCTTCTTTGCCCTTTCCCCACCCTCCTCTCCCATCTTCTTTATTTTTTTGTTGGGTTCTGGAGCACGTCCATGGAAGTGTCTGAGGCATTGGTGCCTTTCCCATTATCTCAGCAGGACAAGGGGCCACAGTCTAAGGCAGCTGGAAAAAACCAGGGAGATCTCCCCAGTGACTTCACTGAGGTGGGAGAGCACACCCACCAATGCTTTACAACGGCAAGGTCATTTTTATTTTGCTCTCCAAAATCTCTGCTGGAATTAGGGATTTGCAGCTTTCAGGAGCTTTTCTGGCTTTGATAAACCCCGTGTGTCTGCTGGAACCACGAGGTGCCACAGGAGCAGTAGGATCCTGGGGCGATCACCTGTGGCATGGTCTTATGTCTGAGCCTGGCAGAAATGCTTTCAGAAACACTGGGAGATATTAAAGGGTCCCACTATCACCATTTGTGCCTGGTGCCTCAGCAAAGCTCAGTAGTTCCCCATTTACAAACTGAAGCCTAACACCACATTAGCAGCAAAATTTAAACAAACAGAACTGCTGGAATCAGGTGGATTTCGTTTTCATTTCAAACTTTCCAGCTCTCAAAGAAACCTCAGGCATCTAGGTCTTCATTTTAAAGACATCATCTGGCACTACCGCAAAACTTCCCAGCTGAAAGAGAACACATCACATTAAAACAGGCCTCTAGCATTGATTTAAACACTCCCACTTCCCTTGTCAGCTGTCCCGACATTTTAAAAGCCTCGCTAAGCAGGTCTGGCATTTGTTTTTTCTTCCCTTTTCTCCCTCCCTTTCTAGTTTCAGAGTGTGTATCCTCAGCTACCAGCCCAGGATGCTGACCTGGAGATGGATGTTCCCAGTCCCATTTTCTGATTCCCATTTTCCCATTTATTGCCCAGCTAGGAAACAGGTGAGCAAGACCTGTCCTACAGGTGTACTGGAAATGATCAAACCAACAGAAGACTGAGATTAGATTAATATAGAGAAGCATATTCTAGAGAATATTAAGAAATCACCCATTGCTCCCCCACTGGGGCAGAGATTTTATACCATCTTCTAACAAGCTATTTCGTCATTAGACAGAGAGAAGGAACATCCCTGAGTGGGGTTTAGTGTGGTCCTTCCTCCACTCCTTCCTGCCAGGAGTGGTGTATCATCATCCTCACAGAGCCTGGGGAGGGGAGGAAGAGCATTCCTGCCAGCCAGGGGCGATTTCTCTCCTCCACAGCCCTGGAGAGGAGCACTGTGCTTCATAAACACACTTCAAAGATGCCACACTATTAAAAATACATGGACATCATGTGGATCTAAGCTAAATACATATGGCCTTTGATTGCTTGGCATTTCCAATTCATACAGGAACATTACTGCCATGCATTATTGATGATCACAAGCATTCCACTGCCTCAGACTAAGGACACCTCTTCCCCTTCTCCCTTCCCTCGCATGCAGCACCCTTTACTGGAGGCTGAGCGGTTTAATTAAGCTGTGATTAACTGTGCACACACGCCTGACTGTCACAGATTTAGCTCTGGAAATGCCACTGCTGTGAGCTGAGCACTGCGCTGTGGGAGCAGGGCCCTGCTGGCAGGGAAGTGTCCCCTCCGGGTGGCCCAGCTGCTCCCCACACGTGCCAGCACATCTGGCCAGCTGTGCCTGGCGGGGGCCCTGCTCCCCAGCTCCATTCAGGTAGATGATACTCCACGGGGGAGAGCAGGGATGGGGAGTTTGGAGATGAACAGCAGGCCTGCAAGCCTGCCTGACTCCGGCGTGGATCCTGGCACAATTCGTTTGTACCCGTGAGAAACTTACTGATGGCAGAAAGAGAATTCTAAACAACAGAGAGAGAAACGGCAACAACTCTGCACCTGGTGTTTCTCTGGTGCTTGGGGTGTTTAACCAGTAAATGCTATGTTGTTATTAAATAATAGCCAGTGAATCTATTGTAGTAGTTAAGCAACCAAGGGAGAGGTAACATGAATGAGAAAGATGTAACAGTCTATAAATTACCCTGGATTGGAGAATAAACGGCTTTTGCTCATCTACTCCTTTGGGGTGCTTGGTTAGTTATGTCCACCCCAACTGTGACAGGAGTGGGGAGGGGGAGGCATTGGTTCAGCTTGGAAGGGCTTGAGGCTGCGGGGATGGGCTGGGCACGGGCTGCTGGCTCAGCCTGGGAGGTTGGGGTGCTTGGTTAGTTATGTCCACCCCAACTGTCCTGGGGTTGGAATCGCTGTCCCTGCAGGACATCCCCTGTGCTGGGGTTGGAAGCTCTGTCCCTGTGAGACATCCTCTGCCCTGGGGTTGGAATCGCTGTCCCTGCAGGACATCCCCTGTGCTGGGGTTGGAATCTCTGTCCCTGCAGGACATCATCTGCCCTGGAGTTGGAATCTCTGTCCCTGCAGGACATCCTCTGCCCTGGGGTTGGAATCTCTGTCCCTGTGAGACATCCTCTGGGCTGGGGTTGGAATCTCTGTCCCTGTGAGACATCATCTGTGCTGGGGCTGGAATCTCTGTCCCTGCAGGACATCCTCTGCTCTGGGGTTGGAATCTCTGTCCCTGTGAGATATCCTCTGCCCTGGGCACAGCCTCGCCTGCAGCTCGCCTGGGCTCTCCCTCACCTCACACCCAGGCAAAATCCCATCCCTTCTCTCTCTTCCACTCTGGGAAGTTCAGACATCTTCCCTGCTCTCTCCCTTGGCACTCTGCCCATTGCTTTCCTCCTTCCTGGCCAGAAGCACAGCTGGACCCTGTGTGTTGGATGTCCCCTTCACACTGGACAGGTCCCCCTGATCAGGTGGTGTCACCACCTGCATCCCTGGCTGCTTTGGGGAAACCCTACACAAATACTCGTGTCTCTCTGGCTGTCGTTTTAGTAGCAGTTCCTCTCTGACTAAGTCATACTCCCCCTTTTATTCTTCTAAAAAGGAATTATCCAGAAGCAAGAATTTGGGAGGAGGAGAAGAAGATTTGGGGGAAAAAAAGGAAAATCATTACAGCTGAGAAACAGCTCTTGAAACTTATTAGCTCATGACTCATCTCTCTGAAAGGAGCTAATACTTTAATTTCATATTTCTCTGCTCAAATGGAGACCAAAGCATAAACTGAAATGAAACTTTACACTAATGGCTTCTTAATTACACCCATCTAAAAGCAATTACCTGAGGTTTAACAGATACAGAGTTAGGGTTGACACGGTCAGTAGAAGGGAACGGTGCAGCAATGTCTGGGAAGAGATGGGCTGTGGGAAGGTGGAACTGGAAGATACCATGGCCAGGCTGCCTCTGCCTGCTCCTCTCTTCCCCCTGATGCTGCAGCCCAGCCCTGCTCTGGTGCAATCTCCCTCTGAGAGTGTCAGCAGCACCAGCCAGGGACCCACAGCCAGGGATATTCCTCAGGAATGCACTTGCTTTTGCAGTACTGGGATAAAAATTCATATCATAAAACTCCAGCATGGAGGACTTGGCAAATGTGGTACCAATAATATTTCCCTCTAGGAAGCCACATCTCCTGCATCCCAGCTCCTGCCTGATAATGCTCCTTCCTTCCACATCTCCACCTGCAAGGGGAGAACCATTCCAACCAGTCCCAGGGTGCATTTTAAGAATTTCTTAATACTTATTGAAGGTTTTGAAATTATCCACACTAATTTACCACAGGAGACCAAGGTGGTGTCACTGCTGTTATTATAAGTACTATTATTACTACTACTGTGAGTAGATTTCAGTGGTGTTTTGCTCACAGTTTAATGATTTAGCACTAATAAAGGGACTTCAGCAAAGCAGTGGAGTCCAGGCCACCACAGTGGTGTAGGTTTCCTGTACAATATCTGGGAGGAATTCGGTTCCAGGAGTGGGATTGAGAACAGGCAGCACACGGTGCTGGGAGCCACGTGAGCTGGGAAGCTGTGGAGGCGGATTTGAATCCCAATTCTCTCTAGAGCTTTACTCCAAGCTGCGAGGAAACAGTTCCCTCCAGTCCCAAAAAGATCATGCACTGGTTGGCGGCTTTGTGAGGAAAAACAAATTTTGGGAGGAATAGCCACTGCTCGAAGGGCTCCCCAAGCCTGCCCAGCCCCACCTCATTTTGTGGAGCCTTGCACCATATCACACCACTGAACGAGATAACACAATTATTGGCTAATTAGAGTCATCAGAAAGCGTTCTGCAATGGCAGGCTTTTAATTGACTTCCCCATTAACAGATAATGATCAGGCTCTGCCTCCTGCCAGGACGACCCCCCACTCCTCTTCCCCCAGAGATGAGAGGTTGACCTGAAAATGAAATAGCACAGCTGTCCTGAGTTCATTCATGGCTAACACATCCCTCCAGTTTGGTTGGGGAAGCAACAAACTGAGACTGAGAGAAGGGAAAGAGAAGGGAATGAGAAGGGAAAGAGAAGGGAAAGAGAAGGGAATGAGAAGGGATGGAGAAGGGATGGAGAAGGGAAAGAGAAGGGAATGAGAAGGGATGGAGAAGGAAAAAGAGAAGAAAAAGAGAAGGGAAAGAGAAGGAAAAAAGAAGAGAAAGAGAAGGGAATGAGAAGGGATGGAGAAGGAAAAGAGAAGGGAAAGAGAAGGAAAAGAGAAGGAAAAGAGAAGGGAAAGAGAAGGAAAAGAGAAGGAAAAGAGAAGGGAAAGAGAAGGAAAAGAGAAGGTTTCTCTTTGCCTGTCCAGGCCAGGCTCTGACAGAGCAGGGTAGTGAAGTTGCACAGCCCCATCCTTCCCCTGCCAGCTCAAAGCTCTCCCCAGTGCCAGCCCAGGATCCTGCTTGCTTTCCTCCCCTCCAGTCTGTTGAGTAAAGTAGTTTAGAGAACACTAATTCAATTTCACAGCTTCTTTCAGGGTGCCAAACACCTGGTGTTTCCTTGCCCTGGAACTAAAGCTGAACATTTCCATCATATTCCGTGAGACACAACTGGGCTGAACGCTCTTGTTTTGGAAGAAAAGGGTTGAATTCTCTTTTTGAGCTCGTTTCTCTGCAGTCAGGTGTGATTTGCTGGCCTCACAAAGTCCATTGGAGAGCCTTCTGTTGGAAACTTGGAACAACACACAGTGTGATGCCTCGGTGTAATGGGATCTTCTCGTGAGAAACATTTAACCCACATACTGAGCACTCATTTGGAGACTGAGCTCTTAGGAAAAATGCAGAAGCTCCTGTGTCCAGGCATAAATCCTGGTGAGGGTTTTAAATGCCCTTGTGATCCATCAAATAAATAAGTTTTTCCAGAGGCAGCAGGAAGAAAGCCAAGTTTCCTTTTTGTCCTGTAGCCTGGTAACCTGGATTCCCCACCAGTGGCTCAGAAAGACCCCAATTCCTCTTGGCTTTGAAGCAGTGCTGGGGCAGGAGGCACAGGTTCATTAAATAAATGGCAGCAGACAGAGCTGGGAATCGCTGAACTCCTGCACAGGTCAAGAGCAGCACCATTTTCAGACTCTTTTCTCTGCCAGCTTCACCAGTCGAGTTGGAGTTTCATTACTCTTTCCTGCAGCATAAAATGTGCTTGAAATTCTAATTTATGGAAAAGTTGTTTGGGAAGGACTGACAGACGAAGAGACAGAGAAAAAGACTGTGGAAACTTGGTTTCCTTAGGAACCAATTTAAAAATAAACCAACCTTCTGCTAGGTGTGTGGTGCCGTCCTCAAGAGTCCAGGGGTTTCTACATCTGCAGTTTTCCTTTGCTGTGGGGAAGGTGTGTTGTCCTCACTCACTGGGTTTAAAACCAGTAGCAACCTGAAGGTGAGGTTGTAAAACCTGAAGGATTTACTGAGATGCAACAGTTGAGATTCTCCTGCATGGGATGGACTGATAAAAATCAGTGCTGAAACCTGCAGAGCCTGATTTGTGCTCTCTGGAGACCTGGGCATCGTTGTTTCTGGAAAAAGAACAAGAAGCCACCCAATGTCTTCTGGTGCATTGATTCCCCTTCATTTCAGAAATTTACCTGAACTCAGTTCAGATGGCCGTAAATGCAGATTTGAGGTTTAAGCTGAAGTCTTGGAGGGAAGGTGCTGGTTATTGTGAATTCCAGGGGTGAGCCTGTCCCCAGGAACAGCCAGCAGGGAGGCGATGCAGGCGGGCAGCCAGTGCTCCAAACTGGCACCAACTGGGACCTCCCAGAGTGTGCTCTGTGCTCAGACTGCACAATCAACCTGACTGTAAATCAGGGATATTGGTGCTGTGCTGACCGCAGGACACCACAGGAACACAAAAAGGCCGTGTTGGCAAAGAAACCTAGAGGCCTGTCATGAAAAAAAGTCTACATTTCTGCTGTGTTCACTGTCTACTGTGCTCACTGTTGTGGTGTTTTTTCTTGTTGAGAGCTCAGTCACAACCCATCCAACAGATCCAGGGGGCCTGGCTGCTCCCTGACAGCCTTGCACAAACACCCAGTGGTGGGAAGGGAAAGAACATGAAGGATTGCCATGACCTGATTTTTAATTCCTTTTTCCAGGCAAGTGGATAAAGATAGAAATCACCCCAAACTCTGTCTCTCCTAAATGCAGGTCAGCAGATATGCGACCAGTAAAAGCAAAAAGGCCCGGTTAAGCACTAAAGAAAAAAGGAAGTACTGACCAAACTGCATTTCTCTGGCAAATTATTTTCCTGTCTAGACTGGTTGTCAGATGTTGTTTTGTTGTTCTGTATGCCCAGAGGCCAGACCAAAGCTGGGATCCCCACGTACAGGCAGCTTTGTTTAATGAGAGACAATCCTTGCCCCCAGGGAGCTGTAATCAGAATAGGCAGGACAAACAAATGAAATAAAGTCGCCGTCTTCATCCTGCGAGCGCCGATGGAAACAGGACCCCAAAGAGATTAAGTGGCTTGCCTGAGGCCACCCAGAAAACCTGTGGCAACGCCAAGCTAAAAAAAACAAAACCCACACAGTCTCAGAATCATAATACCAGTCTTCAAGACAAATTTGGCTATGTCTCCCTATTTCCACGAGAATCCAGGGAGATCCCATTTAAGGCACTGTTGCTGTTCTTCTACAGCTGCATTTCTTCCTGGAAAAATCCAGCTTCTCCTTCCCTACAGGACCTACAGCTGCTTTATTCCATCCCTGGAGTGGGCGGGAGCTCCATCCCTGAAGGCGCTGGGAGGAGACGATGGAGAGGGGTGGAGGGAGGAAGAGTCGCCAGCCTTTCTGATGCTGGAATGTAAATAGTGTTTTGCAAAAGAGCCATTTATCAGAGAAATTACAGAATCCGTTTGAAGATCCCCCTGGAGGACGCACTAAAAAGATGGCTTGTATGGAACTTAACGAGAGGTTTCCTGCAACACGCCCGGGCTTCGTGTAGGCAGGAGCACTTTGCTGGGAATTAAATCCGCGCTGGAAATGTTAATAAATGCAGACACATGTTCTTGTTTGTAGGACGCGCTGTGCCTCCTTTATTTATTTCTTTCATTTTATTCTTCTGGATGTAGCTACAATGCCAGCCCCTTTGCCTGACACCTCCCTGGGGGAAAAGTTGCCATCTCTCTTCTTCCCAAGGCTGGGCAGCCCCTTCAAGCCATTGTGCTGCTGCCCAGGCTCCAGCCAGGAGCACAAAGGGACCTGCAGGGGACTGGATGGCTTTGTTTCTGGGCAGAAATCAGCTTTCATCCAGCACCAAAACGAAGAACAAGGCTCAAGGATAGCTGAGGCAAAACTGTTCTAATGTGTGGACCCCTGCCCCTGACTTAGCTGTGTCTTAAGCTGGGTTTTCCGTTGATGGGGGAGTGATTCTAAAGAAACTTTCAGCACTCTCTGCTTTAAGATAGTTTATTAAGTCTTATCAGAGAAGTAAAGTCACTGGTGTGACCCAGACACAGCACACAACAGAGAAATGCAGCAGAACGAATACTTATCAAGATAATTCAGCCTTCTTAAAGGTAAATCATCCAATTAAAACTTAAAACGAAAGATATTTTCACTTTTCTACCAATGTTAGACAAATGCTTTTGTCACGTATACAGGAACTGCGGAATTTTTCACCCAATAACTTCCAATATCTTCTACAGCAGAATATGGCATACTAGAAGAAGAAGAAGGTCTAGAAACAACAACAATCCTCCATTTTGGAGTTTTTGCTTTTTATCTATTTACTACATTAATAAACCCAACACCTTTAGATTTTTCACCTTCTGATAACCTTACATAACATTCTATCATTTAGTTCACACTGGAGTAGATTCTAGTTCTTTCCAAAGAGTTGGCAGTTTTCTCCATGGATAAAAGTCAAATACAGCGTTGTCCAGGGGGGTAGAACCCTTCAAAACAGGCAGGGAAATATTCTCTGCATTCCGGGTTCCCACACTAATCCTGTGGAAAGGATTTCCCTGTATGCTCTGCTAGTGGAGGGATGGAAGGGAACCAGGATTGGTTTCCAGAGATATCCACCTGCACTGACTCTCCCTGTCTCATGGCTGAAGCCCCAGGTGCATCCTATAAGATATTTCTGCTCTCTGAACAAACACAGGATGCTCTCCAGCACAGCAACAATTAAAAAAAATAGTCAATTTTCTTCCTCACTGCGAAAAAAACTTAAACAGAGTCATCATTACATCATGTCCTCATCTTTACAATGACTCAGACCAGCACCGTGGCCTTTTTGTACCTTCAGATAAACCCTGGGAATGACCTGAAGCTAGCACTAGAAAGTAGCCTGTCCCTCGCCTCTCTTTCTAGGAGGTGAACACATCCCAGTGAATTCATCTAAACGCTACATTTTTATTTCCCCCTTTTTTCTTCAGGCAGCTCCCCTAGGAAAGAGTTTGGCTGGTTTCTAGAACAGAGTAGGTGCTCAAGGCTCTGCAGATCTCTGCTGAGGTGCTCCACTTCCTCCAAAAGCAGATATCTCTATTTAAGATCCCAAATCAAGCATTCATAGGAATCCCTTTGTAGGAAAATTTAAGTACAACTGAATGAAAGATGCATTTAAGAGAAATAAGATATAAAAATTAGGCCTCCGTTTCTCCACAGCAGCCTGCCAGGTGTCCCTTGTCCCCTCTCCACACAGCAGGGGATGGAGCAGGAGGCTGCAGGAGCCTCACCCTGGCCCTTCCCTCTCTCAGGCTTGGTACCTGCCTGCTCCACTGCCCCTCCACTGTAACTGCAGCTGGCTAATCCCTCCACACTGCTGCTTTGCTCAGCCCCTTCCCTCCCAATTACGTATTAATTACCTTCTCTAGGTAGTTAATACTCCCCTTCTCCCTTCCTCCCACCTAGCCCAGAGTACTCCAGCACCCCCTTCCCCAGGACCCGAGGGTGTCTCCAGAAAAACCCCTTCACATCCTTCCCATGCAGGCTGCGATTGCCCTCCAGCTCTGCCAGGCTTCAACGTGAAGCAGGTTTCTCCTCCTCCTGTTTTCCTGCTCCACTTTGTCGGTGGTATTTATTGCAGAAGAAGGAAGAGACGAATTAACCAGACCCTTGTGTCTTTCTGAGGGCAGCTGAGCCAGACCCATGGGCCCAGTAAAATCCAGGAAAGCCAATGATTGAAACTCAGCCTTGGATCTAATCTTTTTTTCAGTTCATATTATTCCCCCTTCCTGTAATTTAATTTACAATATAATTTCATATTCTTCCTCCAAAGCAGAACTTCTCTCTTTATATGTACATATATTTTTTTATCCTGCCAGGTTGGATTTGTGTCTGATTTTATTTTATTTTGTTAAACAAGGAGGCTGAAGTCACTTTATTTCCTTGAATAGAGCAGGAGGATAAATCATTGTTGGAGATGTGCTGAGGCATCTTTCCAAAACATGGATCTTAAGAGGGGATGGAAGAAAATGCTTTAACCAGGCATTTTGACACCTGTGTGAGGGATAGCCCTTTGAATATTGGGTGTGTTATACCCACTGAAGTATATTACACCACATTAAGTATTGATTCGTTGTTCCTTCTGGAGCTGGGAGAAATATTTACAGGTGTATGAAACTGCTGAAGGGGTCAGAGACCTTTGTTACTTTATTAACCAGTTCTTTCTAACAAGATTGCAGCTCCCAGCTGGGAATCAGAGTCCACGAAGCACAAACAAGCAGCAGTAGCAGTGACCACAAACCAGTCCAACCAGATGATGAACAAGGGGTCTTGTAGCCCTTCCCAAAAAGTTTTTCCTTGCACTTCTTGGTGTTTTCACAGCCCAAGTAAATTTTGCAAGGAAAAGAGCTGTGAAATCAGTAGGTGTGGGATGGATCAATAGTGGCAGGAATGAGCCCCCCTCCTGTTCAACACAATATCAGACAAACCTCCAACTAAAAAAAAAAAATCTACTTTTTTTTTTGTATATCACGTTCTCTCTTTGCCTAAAGGTTTGAATATCTGTTTACTGTTCAAAATTCAGTTTAATTCCCACCGAAAAGAAAGAAATTAAAATAATTTATTGTTTTTAAAAACAACATAGAAGAATCATGACTCTTTCAAAGGAATTTCAAACCATTTCAAACAAGATGGTTCTGGTTACCACCAGTCTTGGGAAAAAGAACCAAGATCACTTTTGTGTAAACACTGAAATATCTACAGAAGGACAATTTTCATATCATTGAGAGCAATAGTATTTTTTTCCTCTCCAGTATTCTAGAGAATTCTTTGATGAAACATTCACACTCCAAACCGGATTGAAAGCTTAAAGCATTAGAAATTTTGTCCAACTTTTGTTTGTAGCAAATTCTCTTGCTGCTTGCTAACTCGCATCCCAACTGCTATAATTCATCTTGGAATATAACAAAAATGTGTTGCTCTGCCTGTCAAAGGAAGGGCAGTTTCACTTCATGTCTGGATCATATTTCAATATCCAGATGGCCCCTTGGCCATCTTGCCTGGCCACAATAAATCAGCTCCATTTCTGTGACCATGTCATTCCTGACAACTTTGTGCACGTGGTCTGCAGGATCCACAAGCCTTCCCACCAGGTTTTATTTGATGGGCCTTGCTTCAGGTCCTTGCATGAAACTCCAAATGGGAGTTATTATCCTGCCAAGTGGTTTCCAGCTCTGTTCCACCATGGAGACAATTGATTCATCTCGGGCCAAGGCAGTGTGACAGGTATATCCATCCATTGGAGGACAATTCCCAGGTAGGATGGGCTGCTAAATGAATGCACCAGATTGCAGCTGACACCCCTAATGCTGATTTTCCCCTCTCCTCATAATCATAATGGGATCTCAGCAATAGAGATGGATTTGCTAATTTCCATCTCCTCTCTCCTTTAATCACTGTCAGGCATAAATTAATTTCTCCTTAAAGAGCTTTCAGGTTGAGATGCTGTCATTGCAGGGTGTACTTAAAGGTCCTAAATCAGGGTGATCCCAGAACATTTCCTGCCCAATCTGAGATTCCAGAGCATGTAAATATGTGTCATCCGAGCAGCATCACAGGCCTTTCTCTTGGGGTAGGGGAAAGGAGGAGGAAAGGTGAATTCTTAGTGTGGGACATTGAAAAGCAAGGTGAGAACTGTGCTACAAATCAGCTGAGTGCTGCTGCTTAATGTCCTCCAGGCCTGTACCTATCCCAGCTCTGTCAAACAAGAAACCTAAAAGTGCAGTGTTGTAGCTGAATCCATTGAAGATGGGGAGAGGAGACTGTCCAGAGGGAATTCAGCCCCTGCAGGGCCTAAATTGTCCCCCAGAAGAGTTTGTCTTTCTTTACTGCTCTGGGAGTGGCTGTGCTTCTTCTATCAGGTGCTTTATCAGGTGGATATTTCACTGCAGGTATTTTCAGTGCACCTCAAAACCAACACAGACTGAGGGAAAGCAGGAAGCTTCTAACAGAACCAGAAGGAGTAAAATCATTAGGCAGAGATATCATTTTTCTTAAAAAAA
>VZRO01003965.1:168914-179356 GCA_013397915.1 Daphoenositta chrysoptera | reverse complement strand
AAAAAAAAAAAAAAGCTAGTGAATAAATTATCATTCCTTTTCATTAAAAATTCAGTGGAGATGAAACTGTGTGTGGTGATAATGAGCAAATGTTTATATTTGCAGAGAAGTGTAACTGCATGGATGGAAAGTTATTGATTTAGCCCCAGCTTTCACACATTTCGTAGAGCTCTTTGGATGGATGTCTGTCCAGCTGGCTGCACAACTAGCAATGGAAGACTTGTTACATCCTGAAAAATGGCTACAACACATTAAAAATTATTTCCAGGGAAATTTTAACTATTTTTTTACAATGCCCAATTGAATTACTCCTTAAGAGCAGAAATCCAAAGACCGCATCCATGTCATTCTCTCTGACCCCCAAGTTTTCAAACCACTGAAAATATAGGAGGGGAAAAAAAAAAAAAAAGCTCACAAACCTCTATTCAGTGTTTCAGTTTGTCTGAAAGTTGCCTTTCCTCAACAGAAATGTCAACAGAGTGAAAATTGCTTTCAGACATCTTAGTTTTTCCATTTTAAAGCTTCCCGTAACAGATAGGAAGTTTAAGGGACAATTTAGGAGTAAATAACCTAGCTGGAATTTGTGGGAATGCAGAAATGCCCAAGATTATTTTCTTTTTATCTCCCCCCATTCCATCCAGTTGGTGCTCCACGTGTCTCCTTCAGAAGATCTGCTTTCTCCAGCCCAGACATTCTTGGTTTTTTTACCCTCTGGATTCCTAGTCCTTTCCTCTCCCTTGCTTGCCCATCCTTTCCTTCTCCATCAGACTCTCCATGGACTCTCCCATGGTCCAGGCTGCCCTCACAGAATCACCCAGGTTGGAAAAGGCCTCCAAGATCACTGAGTCCGACCCTTGCCACCCAGCCCAGAGTGCCACATCCAGTCATTCCTTGGACACCTCCAGGGATGGGCACTCCAAACCTCCCTGGGCAGCTCCTTCCAATGCCTGACCACCCTTTCCATGAAGAAATTCCTCCTGGTGTCCAACCTGAACCTCCCGTGGCACAGCTTGAGGCTGTTTCCTCTTGTCTTGTCAGATGTGAGGACACTGACCCGGTCTCCCATCCCTGACCGACGGCACTTCCCTCTCCTTTTCCCACCAGTGCTGTCTCTAAGTGTTTCCAAACCCCACGGTTCCCAGGCTCCCGGGCAGCCCGTTGGCTCCTTTCCCAAACCAGCCACGGAATGGCAAACGCAGAGATGCACTGGGATAAAATGAGCTCCTCTTATTGATTTTTCCAAACCAATATGGCACTGACGCTGCCTCTTTGTGCCATTTCCCTCCTCTGCCAGGAGGCATTCGCGCCTCTTCCATCATTTTAATTAGACATTACACCTGACACAAATGCTGAGTTGATTAACCTTAAAGGAGCTGAATGGGTTGTGGGATCGTTAACACGGGGCCCCTGACACCCCATAACTCACTCCAACGTGTGCTGTTGCACAAACTCGCAGCTTCTCCAGCTCGCCCGCCGAAGCCACAACGCGAGATAATGGCACCTACAGAGAGCTTTTTACGAGGCTGTCTCACATAATAATGCTATAAAAGCCAGATTTAAAAGATGGATTGCCCTGGACTCCACAGACTTCACTTTTTAATGTTTACATAAATGCACCTTTTCCGCGGTGTTTTCAGGTAACGGCCCATCCCAAGTCATGGAAGTCAAGACAACCATCGGCTCTGCCTTCCCCAAAAAGCTGCTCTCCTCAGGAAGCAGAGTGCTCATGTGGGATTCTCCTGCTGCTGGGATGGGGGGCAGGAGGCAGGGAGCAACCCACAAACACTCATTTGCTACAAGCATGAATTCCTCATTTGTAGGAAAAGTCTCTAGTGTGAGCAGAATCCATCCAGCCTTAACATGCCTTTGGTACACCACACTAAAGGAGAAACATTAAGTTTTGGTGCCTCCAGGAGTGTTGCCAGAGGAACAATTTTCCTGCTCAGACGCATTTCCCAACTCACACTTGAATTTGCCCAAGACTGGAATAAGCCTAAATCAGCCACTGGCTGACACTGCCCGAGTACAACTGAATCAGCCCATCCTGGAGTAGAGGAACCATAAATTGCACAAATTTCTCTTTGTGCCTGAGGAGGAGAGTAGCTCAGGCTGCTCCAGTGCCAGGATTCCTGGTTCAGCTGTGCCATTTGGTGGCACAGGAAGCTTAGCTATGGGTGCAGCATTATCCAGGATTTTCCTGCCCTCATGTCAGTCCAAGCAGAGTCCACTTTTGGGAACAGCAAGAGGACAGCTGATCCTTCTTTGCCAGCAACAAAAGGAGGAGGGCTGAGAGATCATTAATGTATCTGCCTATCTGTGTTGGGGGGGGAATAAAAAAAAAAAGTGATTTGGTATGGCTTAATTGGTCTGGGATGAGGAGATATTCCTCATTCAGCAGGCAGGACTCCACTGAGATTGAGAAATTGCTGGAGATGTACGAGTCCTGACGAGATCCCCAGTTAGTTGGCAGCACTGATTTTGCTCTGCCTTCCTCTTCCACTTGTTTTTTTAGCTTTGCCCTGCATTAAAACCTGTCAAGCCTGCAAACAAGACAATGTTTTTTGATTAGGCTGCTCAACTGACAATAAGGCAGAACTGGGAGAATTTCCTGCTCTTCTAAAGCAGAGAGAAGTTGTGTGATTCTATTAGGATACATCCTGAGAAAAGGAATTTTCTGGATTGGTTGGAGATGTCCACAATGCTGCCTTGAGCATCGTCTGAAGTCCAAAGTTTCCTGTCATCCCTGTAGTTCACACGGGCTCCGGGAAGAGCTCTGGAGCCTGACAGAGGTGACTCTCCAGTGTGAGCAGCCAGAGCTGTGGATCTCCTGCTGAAGTCCAACCCTAACAGCTCACCCTGCACTCTTACAGAGACAGCAGTCCCAAGGCAGCCAGGACTGTGCTGTTCTCCTGAGGTTTATTGCATTTTGGAAGTAGAACAGCTTGGTTCATGCCTGTCAGAACACTGCTGACAGTCCAAACTTGGACACCAGCGTGTAAGATAAGATTAGCTACTGCTGTAAGCCTGGGATGTGCAAGGATGAGGCATCATCAGGATACCCTCAGTCTCTCTGGTGTTAAAGTTCTCTTGCAGGACCATTTTGCACAAGAGTCCACCTACTGAGCAGTGGAGAGATGGGCAGAAGGTGACAATCTGCTGCTGCTTTTGTATCACTGGCTTATCACAGAATATCCTCGGTTGGAAGGGACCCACAAGGACCATCGACTCCAGCTCCTGGACACCCCCAAGAGTCACCACAGGCTTTTTCAAGGTCTGTCCCATTCCACCTCTGGGCAAGGAAGCATCGAATTCACACATTTTCGATCTGAAAAAGCCTGCTCCCACATTGCATGGCAGCCCAGCAATGTGGAGGGAGAGGGCAGACACAGCTGGGCTGCAGAGCAGCTTTCCTTGGAATTCCTGCTCAGCAGCACCAAGGCAGCTGTCCTGCCAAGCTGAACAAGCACAAGTGGAAAACATTGAATGCAAACACATCTGTGCTGGTGTCAGACAAGGGAAGATGTTGGTGGTGCAGGATGAAAATGTTGTTCAATCCTCTTCCCACGAGGGGGGACAGAGCTACCCCCTCCAGGCATCAGGAAAAAAGGGGAAAGAGAAACTGCTCTGCAGCCTGGGGACAGCTCGGGCTGGGAATCCCAGCAGAGCTCAGCTGTACCCAGCTTCACTCCCTGCATTCCCACCAAACCAGAGCCCTCTGAGCTAACGGGGAAGTGGAGGGATGGACAAGAGCCTGTCAAAATGCTGGGACAGAGACACACCCCTGTGACATGGGAAGGGATGGGAGGGACTGAGGAATAACCAGACATAAAATTTGCTTGCTTTTGTCCAAGGCTCCTTGTATTAATTTGCATGAGTGTACAACACAGGACAGCAGCCAAACTCCAACCAGGGGTTACTTGTCCTGAAGGGCTCCTGATTTTGCCTTTTCTGGACAGGAGAAAGTGTGTAAGTGACCACACATCCTTTGTTCAGGCCGGGTATTTTCTTTCATGGAGAACAGCTCCATCTTTCTGTTCTCTCCTCCACTGAGCCTGCTGCAAAAAGCCTCCTTCTTCCCCCTATTTGCATAAGTGATGATGCAGCCATCCTAATTATCAAGGGAATCCACTGCTCCCCCCTTCCAGCACCTCCCCCCTTTGCTGCTGCTCTTTCCCTGCTACGGATTTTACTGGCAGATGGAACTGGAGCCTCCTCAGCCCACTGGCTCTTCCTTGAAGAAGAGCAAAGTGACAGCCCTGCAGGCAGCTGAGCCACGGCAGCGTGACTAATCCGTGTCGGGAGCGTCCCAAAGGCCAAGGTTGTGCTCCCACAGCTTTGCTGGGGGAAGAAGGGTGCTGAGCATGGGCTGGAGGGGCTGCATTGTCCCCTCACAGGCATCAAGTGTGCTCCCCACGCTGCTGAGCTCTGCAAGCTGCCTCAAGACCCACCTTTGGTACAGCAGTCCAAGGGTCGGGGAAAGGCAGATCTGGAGCAGCCAGTTTGGGGGGTAACCAGCCAGGAGATGAGCAAACTCATACATATGGAAGGATTGACCTTCCCAGCTTCACTCAGCGTTCTGCACATCAGATGGGATCTGCAATCAGCCATGGCCATGCTTGTCTCCATTTCCCCCTCAAGTCCTGCTCGTGCAGCCCTGCTTACATATGGTTTTACCCATGTTTTTTGATTTTTCTGTCCTACTTCTCTGCCCCTAAGCCATTACCTCAGCAAATTAGCATTTACCCATGATGCTCTTTCAGTCAGACATTTCTGGCTTTGACTGTGTTAGGATTGGGTCTTCCATTGCAGAGGAAGGTGTGTTTTTTAGTGTTATTTATCTGCCTGTGACAAAGTAGGTGGCAAAGTCCTGACAGCAAATCTGCAGCCCCAGCAAGGCCTGTTTAGCACAGTCCAGTCTGTACACAGCTCGTTTTTAATGTACATGGCATCAGATGGGCTACCCATGTGATCCTCTTCTGCTGTGTGCCTGGAAATGCTCCAAAGAGCTGATGAACCAATTGGAATTACAGACAAGAGTTTAGTTATAGTCCCTGGGGGGAAATGAGGCCTGTGTGGAAGGAAGTAGGACAGGGGAGATGAAAATAGTCTATCAGGAAAGCAAGCCAAAAACCTGCCAAGCTCCTCCACCACGCAAACACAAGGCAGCCTTCTCCCGTACTCCAAGCCACGAGCTCCTGCATCCCACAGCCATCAGCTGAGCTGTCAGTACACTCAGCACTTCCAGGACATCCATTTCAGGACCTGGAGCTGCAAATCATGACAGCCAGTTTTGGGGGTGTGCAGCAGAACGGGGGAGGACAGCCACCAGGTCCATGTCAGCAAGGAGAGACCGAGCACCTCCTCCTCTGTCCTGGGCAAGACTCTGGAATCCCACAGGGGATCCTGGTTCTGCTGGGAAAGGCCACCAGGAGAGCAAATCAGCTCCTCTCACAGCAATCTTCTGCAGAGGGACATGGCTGGGCATAAATCCAGAGCTGAACTGAACCCAGTGAATGCTTTAAGGCTATAGCAGCTCGCACCTCATCCCTCCTTAGAGCCCTGGCTCCTGGACCTGCGCTCAGGGATCGCCCTCTGTTCTACCTTCTTGTTAGAGATCTGTTCTGTCATTTTCTACTTGCTCACTTCCTCCTCCCAGCCAGCATCTCAGTTGGATCTGACACGCTCCATCTGCAAATATCCCAATCCAGCCTCCCCAGGGTGGCCGCATAAACATTCACAGCTCCAGCCAGGGAAGAGGCAAAATCCCTCCTGCAGTTGGATTCCACAAGAGCCTTTCACCAGGCTCTCATGCCCCAAACTCTGGCCAGATGGCCTCACCGCACGGTGTCCCACCACATTTTGTACATAGCAAAGGTGCCAATTATCTCTTCCTTCCCTGCTTTGAAATCATCACGCTCTCCACAACACAAACACTCTTTCAGTTGTCCTGCTTTCCACATTCCAGGTTGGCAATTAGAATCTGCAACCTCTGAGCTTCTCTGCAAACTGATGAGCTGCTAAAAATACAGCCCCTGCAGGCACCCATTCAACTTCTATTTCTGTATTTTTTATTATTTATTTTTTTCCTTTTTTTTTTAACCAATTTGAGATGAACAAAGCACTTCAACAAAGGGAAGGGGAAAACGCTGTGATTGTGAAGATGGATTGCTGCCACTTACTTTGTTCATTTTAATTATACAAAGTCATCACTTAGTGGGAAGCCTCAGGATAGGAAAAAGGAGCACAAAGAAGTTACCGTATCCCACCTCCTTATTTCACTATGCTTCATTTTAAAGCCTCCCCTGACATCCTGGCAACAATACCTGACCCAGCATTTCCACACTCTTAAATCTTTCCATACGTTACTCACCTGCTGTGTCTTTAACCTGGAAAGCCCAAATAGTCCCAGTCCTCCTGGTAAAAATCAGAGTGGACCAGCAGGAACAAACAGCCTCTTCCCAAAACAATCACACCCTCATCCCTCTGTAGAAGGCTGGAGAGTTTGTTTAAAAACTTCTCTTAACCAATCCTCTCGTGCCACCTCCTAAACTGGCTCCAGCTGGGAGACGAGGTTGGAAACCAAGATCCTTCATGACAATCAAGAGGTTTAAGTCAAAAAAGTTCCAGTTGGTGCCTGGGTAAGGGCAAAACCCAGGACTGCCTCTTTTTACCTTTGCTATTAACTCACTTTGCCACCCGGGGCAAATAATATTCCCTCTTCTGACTCCCCGTTGGCAGACTAAAGATCACTCAATTCCCCTGAAGTTGATGCTGTGCTATTCAGCCTGGCATCCCCGCTGGGCTAATGCCAGGTGTTCCCAAGGGACGGAGCCCAAGGCTGGACTGTCCAGGAGGTTGTGCTCTCGGCCAGCACAGGCAGGGTTGGGAAGAGGGGTGTTCCCCTCCCCGCCACGGCAGGTCTCACCTGAGGGACCCATTTCGCTGTAACCCAGTGGTTCTGCAGAGGCTGGGGGCAGTCACAGCTGAGAAATGAGTGTGCCATTTCTGACCAGAGACCCAGCAAAACCACTGTCCTGCTGGACACAGAGGCTTCCCACCAGTGTTGGGTTCCACCGTGGGTGTTGTAGAAGAGCAGGCCTGAAGGCCCACAAAAGCATCTTCCCCAGGCCCGGTGGGAACCATGGAAACACTTCCAGGGCACCTGAGATGGGCTGGAAAAGAGGACCATGGGTCAGTGACCTTCTTGAGCAATGGCCCAGGAAGATTGTGGTCAGTGGCCTTATATGGGATTATTTACACCTTCCCATAATAGGGAATATCTAGGGAATACTCCAGGTGAGTGGGTGAAATCCTGGGGTTTGCTCTTCCTGTTTCTATGAGGTTCTATCCTGTTTGTGCACTGGTCTTTAGGTACCCTGAGCTGTGCAATGAACGTCTTTGCACTTCTCCATCTGACATGGGAAGCCCTTGCCCGGCGGGAATGCTGCACACCGGGACAGACCTTCCACTTGGCACTTCAGCCAATCTTTGGGCCTTTTCTGTCTGTCTGAACCACTAACAGCAATAACCATGCACAGCTCGGCTCAGAGGGTGAGGACAGCTCTTTTCCCCATCACAGCATTTATGCAGAGAGCAGTCTCTGTTTCTAGGATTGTTTCTGATGCCAGAACTCCCAAATCCATGATCTCTCCTTTATCCTGATATGGTTGCAGCAAACTGTCTGGTTTGGGGGAATGAAGGGGATTCTGGCCCTACTCCCTTTTGACCGTGAAAGGCCATCTTTCCTCAAGGAAATTCTCACTTGTGTTTCCCACATCTGCCCGAGATGTTTTCGGTGGGCCAAAACAACTTCACCATTTTTGCCTGAGCTTTCAGCTCCATCTTTGCCTTCCTAAAAGTTTGGACTTTCCCCAAGGCCTGATTTGATTGTAACCTCTCAGATCCCGTTAATTTTCCCCCAAGGGCTATTTGTAAACACTCTCTGGTTATTGCTGTGAGTTTGCAGCTTTTGCACCGAGTGATTTTGGTTTTCACTCCAGGACTTCTCTGCCCATTTTCTGAGTAGTTGAGGCTGTATTTAGATATTCTCTCCTCACACAGCAATTGCCACCTTGTTCTATGTTTGACATAGACGTTTCCCTGTGTAGTTTTATCTCCAGTGAGCTGTTGCCTTTCTGGTTTAACTGGTGGGCTTCCAGGCATTAACTGGGTGTCCTTCCCCTCCACAGCCTGGGGTTTGCATCTCTATTTGCTCCACTGCTTCTGGCATCACCGTGAGCTGTCCCACAGCCAGTATCTGGTCCTTATATTGCTTTTTCCACATTCCTCTCTAATATTTTATATCTACTCTGAATATTTTGTTCACAAGTTTGTTCCCACACTACCTATTAACCCCTTTTTTTGTATTGTGTTCAATAGATAAGACATTCACTTTACCATTGTGGTTGTTGCTATTTGCCTTAAAATATTTACAGAATTCCTTACAAGTTTGCTTTTCCTTTCCTTTCAATTTTGCATTTACCTCCATAATTTTTTTTTTTTAATAATTCCCCTCATTGTTCCCTCTTTTTTTTTTCATGCACAGGTAGAATTAGATTTGGACAACAGTCAGAATTTCTATTTCTAACAGAGCTCTTGTAATTTTGTTTCAAAGGAAATCTGATTCTTGAAGACATGCCATGGTTTTGAAACTCTTTACAAAATGACTTCACTAGAGCAAGTTTTTAAATAACCCAAGTGTTTTGTTTGGAAAACATTGAAAGTAAATTGACCTCAGAGGCAAACTGAAACATAAAAATTGTCACCATCATGAAAGTTGATCCACTTGGTTGTTAAAAATAATACCAAGAATGATAGAGCTCTAAATTTTAAAATAATGTTGCTAGGAGTGAAGGTTATGGAGAAGAGGTGAATGTGACAGGATCCAGCAAGATAACACTGTAGGAAGATGAGAAACACTCAGTGTGGGCAAACAGAGGATTGTAACTGAGTAATAAGTATATCTGCTGTTTCAACAGCAATAATTTTCAGAAGTTGAGAAAGATAATAAGCAAAATTGATTAGAAAAGAAATTGTAGGCAGAGAAAATGCTGATTGCAAATTGGTGATTCTGCAATAAAAGTTTATTAGAAAGTCAAAACCTAAACACTACAATTTCCTATGAAATAAGAACACAAGTTTAGCTGGAATCCAAGCCTTGCTCTGTTTCAAAAGAAAAAAGCAATGGAAAATCTCTATCCATACACAAGGCTTACATATGGAAATTCAAGGTGGGAAATGGAAAACTTGCACTAAGACCCTTTGAAGAGCTAGCTGAAATACCTTTTGGTCTGCTGACTTTAATTTCTAATATCTATTCTTTACTTACACAACTGCAGCACTGCCTCCACTATCCAGAGGCATCCCATCCACAGAGATGTCTCTGCTTGTCACCTGAATGACTCCTCTGAACCTGTCCTGGTCCAAAGGGATCAGTTACTGGGGAGCATGGGGAAGAAATAGAAGCTGGACTCGATGATCTCAAAGGTCTTTTCCAACCTAGTTAATTCTGCAGTGAATTCTGTGAAATTAACCCCTGGAAAAAGAGATGGAAATGTGTTTGTACCCAAGGAGCAGGCCAGCCCTGTGGGAACAAGGTTGTCTCCCTCTGACTTGCTGAAAATTCTCCCTGGCTGACACAGATCAGCTGAGATCCCGGGGATCTTTACCCGAGCACAAACCCCCAAACACAGCAGTTGTAGCTATCTCACACAGCAGATGTGGGAAAAGCTGCACTTGTGCCAAGCAACCAAAAAATGACTGAAAGGAGGAGTTACGGGCCATTCATTCATCCACTCAGTTACTCTGTGTGATGGACCTTAGACAAGAATCTATATCCCAGCTTTCAGAAAACGGAGGAGCGCGTGTCCAGCACACCCCAGGCTCACTTACGGCTCAGCATGCTCCTCTCAAAGCCATCAGCTGGAATGTCCACAACAGCTCGTCATCCTGGGGATCCTGCAGCTCCCTGCCAGGCGGCACGGAGAAGGAGTGACAAGGGGTGACAGCCAGGAGGGAACGGCAGCAGCACCCGCGGAGCAGCTCCAGGGTCGGGACACACCGCCCTGATCCTCAGCTCTGCACCTGTGTGGTGGCCTGGAAGGCCAAAGAGCAAAAGCCTCCATCTCCTCCTGAAAGGCAGCAGCCGGGAGATCTCTCTTGGTCAGGGTGAGCGGATTGGCTCCTCCCAAGATCCTTTGTTCCCTTGATGCCATAATGATTTTTTTTGCCTTTTCTTTTATACCTCTTTTGTCTGCCTTTGTGGCCTTTTTGTATTTTTGGTGTTTCTTTTAGCCTACATTCCTAGACTTAATGTTTTGTTGAGTTAGGACATCTTGGAGGCCTCAGACACCAAGGTCCTCTCTGGAACACATTTTGTAAACTCAAAGCTGGGTCTGGCCAGGGGAGGGTTCCTGGGGAGGGGGGTTCACTTGGCCTCACTC
>VZRO01003965.1:116641-168876 GCA_013397915.1 Daphoenositta chrysoptera | reverse complement strand
TCATCATTGTGTATGCACCTTTCATTACTGCTATTGGTTTTATGTCTCGCCTCCCCTTTTCTACCCTATATGCCTCCCCTTCCAGAATGTTCTCCCTTCCCTGCTCTCCCATTGCTCCCCGTTCCTGGCCACTCCTTGGGGTTTCCCTGTTGGCCCCTGTCCCTCACCCCGCCCATGTCCCGCCCCTGTGCCCTGGGACCATCGGCCTCGTGCTCTCTGTGCCCTCCTCATCCCCACACAAAACCCCACGGCCCTGCTGTGTCTTTGTCTTCGCCTCTGGGAACCTTCACGCCGTGTAAATTAAAGTTCTTCTGTGGAACCCCATGCAGGGACCCTCCCTCGCCTCCGTTATCGCCGCGGGGCTGCGGGGCCCTGCTCTCTGGGAAGGTTGGGGATTGCTGCGCCGTGCCACGCTTAAAAACGGCACCACAACAGGGGAGGCTGAGCCAGCTTTGGCAGCTCCATGCCCCCACTGCCCTACCTGTGCTGAGGAGAACACCACCGACCTCCGATGGACAATGCTCCCTCCCAGTACTGTCCTGCGGTACTTTATGCACAGGCTTGTCTTTTCCCTCCTATCCCTTGGAGCTGGCAGCAGCACTTGTGTTGTTTCTCATCACTCAGAGCTATTATTAACACCCTTCTGGAGACGTGAAATGTTATCTACACGCACCTCTGGTAATTAGACTAAAAATCCTACTAGTGCTGATGCAGCTCTTGCAGAATATATTAGGAGTAAAGCCAGCGCCAAAAAGTTTTTTGGAACTCAGTAATCACACCTGAGATCAGAATTAGAAGACGTTTTGCTGCCCAGAAGGTGAGCAGGGAAAGGTGGGAGTGAGGAGCACTGTGTGAGGACTCGGCCTGGTTCCCTGTGTGGCTGTGGCAGTCACAGATGCCCAGTGTCCCCTCGCCAGCACAGCCAGCCTGGCTCTGGCACAGCTGAGCTGCTCTGCAGGACCACGGGCACGTCCCTGCTGTCAGCAGCCTGCTGTCACCAGCAGTGCCTGCTCTGCTCACACCTGCAGCTGCCTCTGCTGGGAAATAAAGTCTGAAAAGAGCCACATCCCCTCCACGGCTCCCAAAACTGTGTGTGAGCTATGCTGGCAGGTTAACTTTGCTTTCCCGACCTCTGAAATTCGGGGCCAGATGGTCAAGCCTTGAGGTGTGGAGGCAGAGCTGGCTCTGCACCTCTCTTTTGTGGCACATCCCTCTTGCCTCCCCCCAAGCATCTCAGACATGGCTGTTCTTAGATCTGTTGGACCTGTAGGGTCAGGGTGGGATTCAGACAGTGGGACTGGGGTGCTGGGAGGGACAGCCCATGTCCCTTGCTCACAGGTCTGCATCCCTTTTCTTGCATCCTACCCCCATGTAAGTCTGGGCACCGGAGATGAGGAACAGGCCTGTAGGGAGAAATGATTAGGGAGAAAAGCACAGAAGGTGGCTGTAGTGATCCCCCTTTTCCTGTGGCCACCCCGAGAGCATCGTGGGGGTGCCAGTGAGTGATGCTTTGGGGATCTCTGAGTGCTCCCCCTTCCCCCTCAGCCTGGCTGCGGCACCACACGTACCGAGCAGCCAGGACCTGGCAGGCCAGAATCCTTGGGAGGAAGGTGATGTGGAGGAAAACGACATCTCTAAGTGAAGAGCAGCACTTCATTGCTTTTCAATCCTTCTGCTGACGCCAGTTCACAGCCTGCAGCGGAGTCCAGAACACACCTAAAAATAAAACAACACCTGTGCTGCTGCAGGGAACAGGCAGGGTTTGCAGTCAGCGGTGGAGGTGGGAGCGCTCTGAGCGCAGGGCAGCAGGCAGAGGGTCAGCCCCAAGCCCTCTGCTCCTGGCACTGACTGCAAGCACGGCAGGATCTCCTCCAGAGCGCCTTTTCCTGCTGCTCCAGCCCACACGTTGTCGTTCTGGTGCGGAATGACACACCGAGAAGAGGAAGGTCATGTTATTCCTGGGAGAATTATGTTTTTCTCAGTGGCAGGGCATTTCTGGTGTTTTTTGGGTGCATGTTCTGTTGGAGCAATGTCACATGAGCAGCAAAACAGAGTGCACAGTGCCATGCTGGCAGGGTGGGATACACCTCTAATCCCCAGGGAGAGGGGAGTGACTGGGACATGTGCTCTGATTGATCCCTCAGACAAGGGACTCCCAAATTTGGGGTCACGATGCTCAGGGCTGCAAGACACTCGTGAGGGTTTCTCTCATGCTCTGTCATGTCATGGCTCAGAGGCAAGAAGCAGGTTGGAAACCACCTTTAGTGAAAACACCAGCATTAGCAAGGACTTAGTGATTGTGGAGTGAGTGACAGAGAAAGGGAGATCGGGGAGACTTCCTTACACCAAAAAACCTCTTCATGGCAATAGCCGTGAGCATAATATTCTCCAAAAGTGGGAGAAAGGGAGAAGGGGAAAAGAGGAGAAAGGTAGAAATGGAGAAAGGGAGAAGGGGAGAGGAGGGGAAGGAGAGAAACAGAGAAGGGGAGAAAGAGAGAAGGGGAGAAGGGGAGAAAGGGAGATCTATCTGAAGTCAACAGGATTTTTTTTCCACCTCCAATGGATCACTGTGTACACCAAAGCAAACAAATGGTGCCCACAAAATTTATACTGAGGAAATCAATTTCTTGGAAGCCGAGATTGAACTCAACAATGATGTAGCAGGTTGATCAGCTGCCTAGACACTACTAGACAGAGAGTCTGTTTGAGGCTGTATTTTTACAAGTGCGTGTGAAATCAGATTTCTGAGACCTCTGAGATACCATTTGCCAAAACGCCCGTGTGAAAGGGAATAAAATATTTTGTTTCAAAAGATCACAGAATAATGGGGAGAAGAGAAATGCAAAGGTTGTCTGATCTCCTACTGCAATTCTGATAAAAAATTCAGTGCTGGATGATTCAGAAGAAGGTTTAACATACCTGCTCATCAGCTCAGATCTAATACATCTAATTGTGCATTTCTTCCCATGGGAGGTCATTTTTGCCTAACCCTGTCTGATAATTAGATTATGTTGTACAGATTTAGTCATTATAAATTTCAACCTGCATAATGTTTTGTCTGGACACAGCTCTCAATGAGGTTGCAAACTCTTTGATTCCCCCTAAATTATTCATTTCAGTAATATCCTGTGACAATAAATTCCACAGGTTCAGTTCATCACATACATGGAAGGTTTTCCCATGCTGCCTACACTATCTATACCTTGTCACCCTCATTTCCTTCTGCTGTGTGAAATCCTGCCAGGATTTTGGGGCTGGATTTCTCCAAAGGGGAGTGTTTTTATAGGCTAAGATGATCACCTTCTTCCTAGTACCACCCATCATCAGGGGTTTCTCTTTCAGAGGAAGCATCCCAAGAGAAGACTGCAGGGAGCTTGTTCTCTGTATGCACTGAGTTGTAAATGTGGTTTTCATCACAGCTGGGAAATGGGTGAGAAAACAAAAAACAGACGGAGAAGCTCAAATACAAGGAGAATGTGATGCCACTGTGGAAGCCAGGGTGAAAGGATGGAGCTCATCTGCTCAGGTCCACTGAGAACCCTGTCAGTCACACTGTGGGTTACAAAAGCAACCTTTAACTTAATTTCAGCCAATATGCAGCAGCGTTTGTAATAAAGACCTGTCAGAGGAGCAGAGGAACAGCCAGGAAAACAGACAGGAGGGAGGAGGAAGGAAGCAGGAGAAGCAGGCCGAGCTGATGGTGAACTCTGGGCTAAATCAGCCTCCCTGAGCAACCTGCACTCCCACGGGCACAGAAATGGGAACATCCCAACTCAGGAATTCCAGGCCCTGGAGATCCCCCAGTGAGGTGACACCCAGACACACCCCAGAGCAAAGATGGGAACAGCAGATGGTGCAGCCCCGTGGCTCTGAGCAGGAATGCTGCCACCGAGCCTGGAAAAGCTTGAGGAGTTGTAGAACACACGAAGGGAATGGCACAATGAGCACCAGCAGCTGCCTCTGACGAGAGCTGTTCCTTCAGATGTGCCCAGGCTGGTTCCCTCTCCTGCACACCCCTGACCTGACCCCCTTCCAGGAGCACTGTTTGCCTCTTCCTCAGTCACTTTCAAGCCCAGAGCTTTGGGCTCAAATGCCTCATCTGTGCTCCAGCTTTCCCCCCGCCTTCCCTGGCAGGTACGTCTGGATCTCAGCCATTCCACACCATCCTGCATCCTCCCTGCTTCCCAGAGACCTCTCTGGGCTCCAGCCCTGCAGATCCAACTGACATTCCTGCTGCCTCTGGACTTTCAAAGAAAATCCAGTCTCTGCTCCCTGCCTTGCCCCTCTCCAATCCACGCTCTGGAACAGGCAGTGACTGCTTTCCCCATCAGCTACCGCCCTGCTACACACTTTCCTCTTCTCCTAATTTCCTCCTCCCCTTAGGATATTGATGCTGGATGAAGTTTCCCATTAAACCAGCCACTCTTGTAGAAAGGGAGGCTGACATGATTAATGCCATTCAGCGAGGAAGGCAGGAGTGCAGCCAGGGAACAGGGAGACAGGCACATTCCCAGCAGCCAGTCATTAGCATTTGCCCCAAAGTGGCAGCAGGCACAGGATGGACACAATTTTTCCAGCTCTGTCTTGTGCTGGATGCAAACTTTTTAGGGCCAAGAAGGAAGAGAAGCCTCCTTCTCTCTGTTTCATTTTTCATGTAATCTGTACCCAAGCAGTGCTGCCTTGGGCCCAGGTACAAAGGGAGAAGTGACCCTCCCAAGCCTGTCTTGGTGGCAGTGTGGAAACCAGGATTCACGCTTCAGATTGGGCTCAAGGGAGGTCAGATTTATTTCTGGTCTTTTCAGGTTTTAGCAGCTTTCTGTTTTCTCTCTCTTCACCCTGTTCCCTGTTCCTCTCTGCCGTTTGCAGCAGGCCCTTTGTGAGCAGCTCTATTGACAAACCCATTCCCTGAGATTTTCCTCCCTAACCTGGAAGACCCCAAGAGAGGCCATCCCCTTATCCTGACCCCAAACTTCCATCACTTGGGAGAAGGGGCTTGGATGGCAGCCCCCAGCAAACACTCAGCTGAGTGAAGCTCCCCTTGTAGTCAGGGGAGAGGAAAAAGTTCTCTGCACATTATGAAGAGCAGAAATTTGGCTTGTGTGAGCTGGAGGAGTCTGTTTCCCTCAGCTGACAACCAGAGGAGGTTGTGGGGATTGACTTTGGCTTTTGCAAACTTCCCCCACCACCAGCACACTGTGATCAAGATCCTACGTCTTCCCATAATAGTTTGCTCTAAGCACCCTGACTATTTAAATAAGCAAATCAATGAATAAGTAACTAAAAAAAGGAAATCTCCTAGTTTTTTAAATTGGATTTATTGCCTTCAGCTTCCAGCCATTGATTCTCCTTATGCCTTTTCCAGACTGAAGAGCATTTCAGTACCCAGGGTCTTGTCCCTGTGCAAGTGCCTGTAAAGAACTCCAAGAGTTTCCAAGTCACCCTCCCTTCCAAAATGGCCAAAAAGGACGAAAGAAAACATCCCCCTTTAAAGTGTTTTTAAAATACTTTACAAATAATTAATCAAAAATGTATAAAAAGAGCAGTTCTGGTACTGATCTCTGTGTAGAACCTCAGAAATACTCCTGTTGAGGTTTGTTTGTTTGTCTATTTATTTTTGCAGGTTACCCAATGTCCATAAGACCTGCAGTTATCCAGTTTCAGATGTGTAAATGCTCTTAATCTCAAATAAAATTAGCACCATAAAGGGGCCTGGGAATTGCTTCAACAAAAGTCAATCCATTATGTTCATCCACACTTTTATCAATCAAAACCTCAGTCTCAAAGAATAAAACTAATTCTCTTTGAAAAGATATTTTTCTACAAAATAATGTTGACGATGGTGGTTTCTATTTCTAGCCTTTGATTCTTTATCAATTGGCATCAGATTATGTGGCCCCATGATTTGATGTGACTGATAACACATTACCTATTACACAGCTACAACCTTCTGGCCTTTTTAAAAAATAGTGTTATTATATAATGTTCACACAACTACCTATCATGCCGTGAGGTTTATTAGAGACTAAAGTCAGCAGACCAAGAGGAAGTTCAGCTAATTCCTCAAAGGGTCTTGGTGCAAGTTTTCCATTTCCCATCTTGAATTTTCTGGTGTAGCCTTGTGTATGGATGTAGATTTTCCATCCTTCTTTTGCTTTGTAACAGAGCAAGGCTTGGATTCCAGCCAATGTTTTGTTCTTATTTCATATGAAATTGTGGTGTTTGGGGTTTTGGCGCTCTAATAAACTCCTCTTACAGAATCACCAATTTGCAATCAACATTTTCTCTGCCTACAGTTTCTCTTCTAATCAATTTTGCTTGTAGTTTTTCTTAACTTTGGAAAATTATTGCTTTTGAGACAGCAAATGTACTTATTACTAGTCACAATCCTCTGTTTGCCCATATTGAGTGTTTCTCAACTGTGCAAACATCTGATAAGTGAAGAATAGGGGAAATTGTCCAGAAAGTTCTTGCAACACATTAAGGAAAAAGAAAAAAAAAGAGGGGGAAAAAAAAGAGAAAAGAAAAAAAGGAAAACCAAAAAGAAGGAAAGAAGCGATTTCTTAGTAAATGGATTTTAGAGCTGGAAGGGAGGAACATTTGAGACACTGACTTTGTGCCTTTGGAAGAAAGGAAGAAAATAAACACTGACACCAAGCTGGCATCATTCCTTCCGTGACAGATATCATGACCCTTCCTCTCATGCTCGTGCTTTGTCTTCAGCAGCGTGTGAGTTTGGGGTATCACCTCACAAAAGCTGTAGTCACAGAGTCATCCTGGTCCAAAGAGACTCAGGGTTTCACTGAACTCTTCCTCCTCAGAGCAAAGAGACCACTGAGTTATGACCTGCTCTTTTACCCAGTCAGGTCTGGTAAAAACCCAAGAGCAGAGGTTCCTGGGTGGAAGGATGGATGTGACGGGGTGACCCCCAGAGCAGAGGGAAGATGTCCTGCCCTGGCCATGACAGGTCCTGCCTCGGGACACAGCCCAGGCGGCCTCTGCAGGTCCCTGGAAATCCCTTTTCCTATGGCTCAATAGGCACTGCTCCAGCTGCAATCAGCTTCCAGCCTGGCGAATAATTTATCTTTATTCCACACAATGTTTCCTTTTGTAGAAGAGCTACAAGAAGTGTCACACATGACAGAAGCTGTCGGAAAATTGCATTTTCAGAAGTCATCCTAATGTTTTCAGAGAGGTTTTGGAAGACAGGCTTCTCAGAGGGAGACCAAGCAGCAATCACACCGGGCAAGGGCTTTGCATGCAGGATGGAGAAGTGCAAAGACGTTCATTGCACAGCTCAGGGTACCTAAATACCAGTGCACAAACAGGATAGAACCTCATATAAACAGGAAGAGCAAACCCCAGGATTTCACCCAGTCACCCGGAGTATTCCCTAGATATCACCTATTATGGGAAGGTGTAAATAATCCCATATAAGGTCACTGACCACAATCTTCCCAGGCCATTGGTCAGGAAGGTCACTGACCCATGGTCCTCTTTTCCAGCCCATCTCAGGTGCCCTGGAAGTGTTTCCATGGTTCCCACCGGGCCTGGGGAAGATGCTTTTGTAGGCCTTCAGGCCTGCTCTTCTACAACACCCATGGGGGAACCCCACAAGACCCGTCGTGCCTTTCCCTCTCCAAATTAACACTGTTGAGGCTGCAGGGGAGCAGTGCTGATGGAGGAACCCTTGCTGCTCCCTGCACCATCACTGAGCTCTGCTGAAGGTCACTCCCATGCTGCAGCTGGGCTCCGTTACTATCTGAGGCACTGGGGATCTTCCTCCACCAAAATGTTGCCCTAATTTTGCTGCCTTGGTTGAAAACTACTCTGTGCTGGCTCCCTTTGTAGGCAACAGAGAGAAACATGGACTTGCCACTGCCTGTGCGTGGCTCCAGGGGAGACTAATTGTTTTAATTAGGCTTTTTAATAATATCTGAAGTGAGGCAGCTTGAATGTTTCTTATGTTTCTTCCTTGATCTACGTGCATGCCAGAATCGTGGTTTCTGTGTTATCAATTACACCAAGCCTGTATTTTTCAGTTCCAGCTCCCTCCCTTTCTCCTGTAGTTTTTCTCTACATTGCATGATTCAGCCACTGAATTTCAGGCCTGCCAGTTGCAAGCATTTTCTTTCCTCTCTGAACTTCTTGCTTTGTTGACCAGCATGAGGACCTAGATCACTGATGAACTAATTTTTGATAGTTATAGAAACATGCCCAGTCATTGTGAGCTCTTCCCACTAACTTGAGTTGGAGTCCAAGCCCTGGTCTCCACCCTTTCCTTCCTTTTCAGCTCCTCCTCTTTCTTCTTCCTTTCAGCACCTCTGAGTTGACATCCACCCTGATGAGAAGCTGAAGTTCCCTGCCTGTGAAGGCTGAAACTCTGTGACCATCCAGCCTGTTCCTCCTTTCTTATGCAAATTACCTTTGTCTGGATCAGGAAGTGGCCTGACAGATACACGAGTCAGACATGGAGATGAAAAGAAATCGTTACCAGATCTATGCTCCTGACTTAGATAAATAAGCATTGGGCATGATTCGCCACTCATTAAAGTGCCTCCCTCAGGAGACGGCTGACAGTTCATTAAGTAAGATGAAATATTATTATTTAAACTCAAGACTGATCAGGCTGGGTGGAAACTCAGTCTACTGTATTCGTGATTTCATGCATTGACAAGCAACTTCTGCAAAATATTCCTCTGGAGTGGCTGACCCACGTGGAAATTTAGATCCTGCTGTAATTTAACTAACAGGGTGAGTTGTGTCATTTCAGTGGCAGAGCTCTGTGCTCAGGCCTTGCAGCCCAAATCTTCATCCCCGCTCCCAGAGAGGTTTGGTACAGGTTTAGTACGGTGTGTAGTCACCAGTCTAAGCGTGATCCAAGCCCCAAGCTCGAGATACGTGGCTTTCCAGTCCCTCCATCCCAAAAATTGCATCTTCCAGTCCCTTTTGTCCCCGCTCTGGTCACTGTGCGCTGCCCCCCAGTCTGTCTGCAAACAGGACTCCACAGTTATTGGCAACACAATGAAGTGCCAACACAAACTGCCCATCCTTATTTATCTTCCTTCATTTCACACCTCAAATTCAGCTTTTCAGGTTCCTCTCCTCCGAGGCGCTGTACCTGCTCCAGGGTCATTCATCTTCAGGACAAGTGTCTATTGATCAGCTGTTATCCAATTTACAGTAGCCGTGTAAAACAACCTGAACTCGGGGGGCTCGGGAGGGAATTCAGAGTGGGACCACGGAAAGCACCTTCTGCAAGCCCCTCAGTGCAAGCACAACACGGGCAGATGATGCTGCTTTGCAGCAGAGCCCCCAGCCCCAAGCACAGTCAGAGCAACAGCATCATTGCCAGAAATAAAACCCCAATCCCATCTCCTCCTGCAGGGAGGAGTGAGCATTCCTGGCCACGTTTTGACAGAAAAAAAAAAAAAAAAAGAGGAATCTATGCCCAAGCAACTTTACAGTGAGAGTCCATTAATGCCTCCTAAACCCTCTGTAATATGCAAGGGTTATGCTTCTTTTTTTTGTCAACCCTGAACACAAAGAGCAAATATCTCCTTTCAGGAAGAGTGACCTTTACAGTGCACCAGGAGAGTGAAAGAAGGCAGAACAGAGGCAGAGCCCTGTGAAAGGGGAGCCACACAAAGCTTGCTCTGGCTCTCAGGCTGGGGCTGGGCTGGGCTCAGGGAGGGTTTTTGTGTCCACAGAGGGCAGAGCTCTGTAGAACAGGGGCACTGCCTCGAACACAGAGCTGCACCCACCCAGTGACAGCACAGGAGCTGCCTGGCTACTTTCAATAAGCTGATTATTCCTTGGAAAAGTCCATTTCCTGGAAATCAGAGCTGTTTGCAGGAAAGAATCAGTTTTATTAAACACCTTTCTGTTTATTTTTAAGAGAATTGACATAATTTTTAAGTTTTATTTTATTTTTTCCCCCGATTGAAACAAGTTTTCTTAGAGCATTAACAATAATTAAAACAGCTAAAATGCCAAAATGGCAAAAAAGGACAAAATAAAACTCCACAAAAATGTTTCTACTGCCCTAACCAGAATGTAGCTTTGCAAAAACTCAAGACTTTCAAGTTTCTGTCTGGGTATTTTCCCTGGGACACGCAAACCTGTTTCATGCAGCTCCATGTCATGCTGTTTCTTGTAGTAATTTTGTAGGACATGAACACTGATATTAAGGGTAAAGTAACTCTATTTTGCACCTTCCTCTGATTTCCTTTTCCCTCTTTGATGTTCACCTCCTACTAGAACATTTTTGCTGATACCATTCTCGGGTTGAATGCAACCTGATTCACATCTCATGCCAATTACTGTGACATTGTCAGAACTAAACCAGTTTACACCACCTGAGCAATATGATTATTTAGCAGTGGGATCAGTCCTCTGCCTCCTCCATCAAGATTTCTGCCACAGGTGAAGGTTTTGAAGGAAAGCTGACTCCTTTCCTCTCCCTCAGAAAAAAAGGATAAGCAACTTCATTAACGCCTGTATTAGTTAAAAATCAGAAAAAAGGGAAAAAAAATTAAATCCTAGCTGAAATTTCCTTTCGATTTCCTTCATTTTATTCACAATTCTAAAGAAGTGAACCTGTATTCCTTCTGGACCACATTCTCCCACCACAGCATCATTTCTCAGGGGCAAAACCACTTTATCAGTTTCCCACCCTGGCTGTTCTTCCCTGCACTGCAGCTCCATTTCCTACTCCAGACCTAGGAGGGAACACCCTGAGGGCTGGGCTGGCACTGGACCACTCTGAGAAGAAATCTTCGTGAACTGGTTCACTTGAGCCCCCACACAGAAGTGCAGTGACACATCTGCAGGAGGGGCAGTGTGGAAAAAGGGAACAGCTGGCTGGAGAAGGGTGGGTGCTCTGAATCTGCCTTTGCTGCCGGGGAAATTGTGATGCAGAGCCATCCTTTCCTTCTCTTTCTTCCTTCTTGTTCACCTCTGGGCAAGGACCGTGTTTATAAAAACACAAATAATTGGCATATGTTAGAAACAGATCCAACAAAAATGACAATTAGGGGGAATGAGAGGGTGCATTAGAATTTTCTGCCTAGATCTGCACTCATTCCGGATTCAGCAGCAGGCTCGGGGATCTGGCTTCAGTTTTGTTTGTGCATTTGTTTGTTCACCTTTTTTATGTGTTTTGTTTCATTTCACCTAATAAATACAGACACAGATATGAATGATGTGAATCTACACAAATTTCAGGATATAACTTCGGCCATTTGATCCAGAACCCATCTCAACTTGAACCCGACTAAAAGGATTTTTTTTCCCTTGTAATAACTATGTTAAAAAACGTATAAAAAACCCAAATTCAAATGCATGGTGCTGCTCTTCTACCTTTTTAAAATACAGGACTGTAAATACATCTGATTTGAGGCCTAATGTGTGACAAGATTCACACACAGTGATAATATCTTCTATTAAAGCAACGGATATTGTTAGGAAGAACTTCAGCATTCCTCATTTTCTTCAAGACTCTCACCACTCTATGCAACATCTTTGGCATATACACAAACCCAGGGTCTCTCAACCCCCAGTGGGTTCTACAGGCACAAATCCATTATCACAATATCCCAAACACAGGGAAAAAAATTGTCAGGGGTAGCAGGGGAGGAGGTTTTTTATTTGTCTTTCTGTTATGGACTTCAAATTGAATCTGTCAGACAATATCCAGATTATCTGCTCAGCATGAAAACAAAGAATGATTTTTTTTTTTCTTTTTTGATGAAAGCTGAGGTGTATAGTAATGTCTTGAGGGCTGAGAGTGTTTCAAACATCCATTACCATAAATTAGCCCTAAAATATTGGAAGCTGGCAGCCCTGCAATTCTCTGATCTCCCTTCCCCCGTCTGCAGAACAAACACAGATGTGGACACTCTGTGCTCCCCCTGGCCTGTGTCGGTTTGTGCCAGTGGATTTCTTGATGGGATATCTCCAGAGGAGGCTTGGCTTGTTTGTTTGCACATTGATCTGTGCCTGAGTGAGAAATAACTCAAACACCACCTCCTTCTCCACTGGAAATATTGAAGTCTGACTTTCTGATACAAATATTCCGAGTGGGAGCTTTGGCAGAGTGGGGCATGGTGGGCAGTGAGGAAAATGTGCCTAATCCTGAAGCTTGAGCCCTTCAGTGGAAGGCACCCACCTTTTCTTGGGGGTTTCATCCACACACTCTTCCCCTATCCCAGGCTGCTCCAAACCCCATCCAGCCTGGTCTTGGACACTGTCAGGGATCCAGGGGCAGCCACAGCTGCTCTGGGCACCCTGTGCCAGGGCCTGCCCACCCTCCCAGGGAAGGGTTTACAATTTAAATGCAAATTGAGAGATGTGGCAGCGCTTTACATCCACATTATACTGACTTTTTCCTGGTGTAAAGGCCTTCTGAGAGGAGAGGGCAGTGCCAGCCACTGTGCCCAATGGTCCTGAGTGTTGGTGTGCCAGCAGCCAGCCTGGATGATGCTCCACACCACTGGGAACCACGCAGAAAAGACACATTGCCATCCTCTCCTCTGCGTGGGCACTCTCAGAGCTCTCCAGTTCCTGTCACCCACCAGGATGTATTATATCTGTACTCACTAATTTCACAGCCCGTAAATTACAGGCATACCCTGCGTATTTTCATCTCATTAGAGAAGGTTAATTTAAGCAGACAATCAACAAAAATACAGAAAACTAGTTTGGAAAGAGGATTTTGCTGTGTCTCTGACAGACAATGAATTCACAACCCCAACATCTGCCACCACTAGAGAGAAAATGCTGGAGGATAAAAAAAAGGAAAAAAAAAAGAAAGGAACTCATTGCTATTTCCTCTGATGAATGGTGAATTTCCAATTAGCATTTTAATTACTCAAGCCAGACTTTCATCTTGTTTGATGATCACAAGAAATTCCATAAGCAACAAGTCATCTCAGTTTGTCAGCATGTGCTGGGGTAATGCAGAACACACTTAGAGGGGTTGGCCTGTGAGACTCCTCTTCTGGAAAAATCCTACAGCATTAATTGTTATCAAGTATTTATTCATAGTTTTACATGGTTTTTATATAATCTATATAGCTTTACACTTTTTTACTCCCCAAGAAAAACTTACAAGACTGTTGTACCTGAGGTCTTTGGTGTAAATGGCATAAATTTATTTTCTGGCAGATCCTACAGCAAATCCATCAGCAGGACCCTAAACATCTGAACCTGTATCACTCTCTGAGCAAATCCTTTAGCAAATCTGTCCCATATCATTTCAGACACCTTTGTGTGTCCTTCACCCGAGTTAATCCCACAGCAAACCTGTCCCTGGGGGCTGATGGATGGCTCCTCCCTGCAGAAGGTCTGGTGGTGATAACTCCACCACCTTTCTGTGTGTATAACCAAAAAAACCAAAAAAGAGCAGGGCAGTTTTTTTAAGTTCCTGCGCAGTGTTAGGAAGTTCTGTGTCCTCTGGGGAAGGAGAATGAGCAGGGATGAGGTTATCCTTGCAGATGAGGGGTGCAGCTTTGACAATTCTGAACTTTGCACTGTTTCTGCACACAGTGAGGTGGGTTTGGCATGGGACAGACTCCTGCCACAAGCTGGGTTTTCCAGAAGCTCAAGGATGTTGTTGATGACGGAGATTCTGCCACAGACTGCTCCTGTAATCCCAGGCACTGGCTTGGACACCTCATGCTTAGCCTTGAGTGGAAAAGCCAGCAGGTGGAAAGATGTGCTCAGCTTTGAACCCACAGCTCTCTGCCAAAGATCCACAGACCTGTCAATGGACTGACGTAAGCAAAGATCAATAAAATCTTACCAGTGCTCAGAAAGGTCTTAGTCTTAGCTTTAAGACTTAAAATTGTTGATCTGGGGATTTGGATTATTCCAGTCCCTTGATTTGAACAGATCTGGAATTGATCAAGATGAGGATGGGCCCTTTGGGCCCTTGTAGACCATTGTTCTTCATTTTTATTGTCTGCCCACTTCATTCATTTTCCTCTCCCATTTTGGTTTGCTGATTTTGGGGTTTTTCCTGTGAAGACTTCCTTTTCCCTCCATTTCTATGTGATTTCTCATCCTCTCTGGGTGTCCATCACAGCAGCCTTCTGTGCTGTAAAGTTACCTGCACATCATGGGTGTATATCCATCACCTATGAAAACACCACCTTCTCTCCCTAGTAGTAATAATAAAATATCAGGACCAAATCTGTTTACTTGAGAAAAAAAATTACACATGGGGGGCAATCATTTATTCAGAGCAAAGAAAACCAAAACAACCAAGCCAGCTGTGCCCCTTTCATTAAGTGGACAAATGACAGGTTTTTAAGTTCTTGGCAGTCTGATGGATAAAGGTACCTTGTCAGAAGGTCCCTCCAGATTGAGTTGCAAACAAAAGAGAGGGAAAGCTTGGGAAGAAAAGCAGATTTGTGGTGGCAGAATGAGCAGATCTGAGTGGAGCTCTGGTTTCTGTGGTGCAGCTATCCAAGGTGCTGCCAAGTCTGTGCCCAGACACCAACACTGGATGGACACTGGGCCTCTTTCCTTCTCTTTTTCAAAGTGGTCTTGTCAAGTCAATCCTTCACTGCACCTTAATTCTTCTTGCTTCCCACATCCTACTCCTGCATTCCCATCCTGTCATCCTCAATGAGGTTGACCAGACTCATTCCCCTCTTGCAGTATATTATTTATGTATTTATATTATTTTTCCCTCAAAAGTCCAAAGGTGGACATGGCTCTGTCACTTAGAGAAGCTCCTCAAGCACCAGGAGCAGAGCCATGTAAATCCCACAGGGAAACACACCGTGTCCAGTGAAATGAGAAAAAAAAATTACAGAAATTATCTCTACTTCCCCTTTCTGCCCCTGAAGCCTCACATCCTCTACATCCCATTTTTCCCTTTCCTCCTTGCAATTCCAGCCCTTGCCCCATCCCTCTAACACCCACAACGGTCTGGTAGAATTTCACCAATGGAGGCAAGTGGAACACTTCACTTCCAACCCCTGAACGAGGCCAGGGCACAGAGGAGTTTATTATATCATAAATTAGAACATGAAAAGCTAATACATTTTATACATTTGTCAGAGAGGGAGAGAGAGAGGAGGAAAAACTTTTGCTGCCAGGTTCTTCATAGCAAATCTGTCACGCTGGAGAGAGGCTGCTGGAATGGAAGTATTTACAGACAGGCAGAGCCTTGGTGCAGAATGGAAAAGCTCCTGCTGGATGCTCCAGGGCTGTGGCAGGAGCCAGGATAGAGTTCTCAAGCCAAATCACACACAGCCCACCACAAGCACCTCAGCTCTTCTTGTGTGGGGATAAAATGAGGCCCAGCAGAGCCGTGGGGAGGCTGTCTGTGGCTGCTGGGGGCTTTGGGTGGCTGAGGAATCAGGGGGTGCTGCTGGTGCTTGTACTGTGGGTCTGAATTTTACAGTGCTGCTTTACAGAAAAAAGGGGGGAGAGCGTATCCAGAGATGGGCAACAGAGCTGGGAAGGGGCTGGAGCACCAGGAGAGGCTGAGGGAGCTGGGAAGGGGCTCAGGCTGGAGAAAAGGAGGCTCAGGGGGGCCCTTGTGGCTCTGCACAACTCCCTGACAGGAGGGGGCAGCCGGGGGGGTCGGGCTCTGCTCCCAGGGAACAGGGACAGGAGCAGAGGGAACGGCTTCAGGCTGGGCCAGGGGAGGCTCAGGGTGGACACCAGCAGGAATTTATTTCTTCACTGAAAGGATTGTCAGGCCTTGGGACTGCCCAGGGAGGTGACGGGACCACCATCCCTGGGAGAGTGTAAAAGGTGTGTGGATGTGGCACTTTGGGATTTGGTGATGGCAGCTGGACTCAATGATCTTGCAGGTCTTTTCCAACCTCAATGATTCTATGATTCTAAGTCAGATCCCAGATGGACTAATACAAAGGGATTTTCTGGGGAATCTGTTCTACCTGCCAGGCACACATCCCCGTGGCTTTCTTGCCCTGTGCTCATTCCAGGTGGATTGTCCCATTTTAGTTGAACTTTTGCCCAGTCCCACTGCACCTCCCATCCCTATGACATTGCATTTCTGCTGCCTGGCAGATCCAGTGATCATGGGCTTCATATCTCTCCTTCCAAAATCCAAAACTCAAGGCAGGACGGTGTTTCCCAGACATCATCTCCCTTGAAATAGTCAGCAAGTCAGACTTAATTAAGACAACAGCAAAAAGCAATAATAATTAAAACTTAGAATCTCCTGCACAGATGAGAAAGTAAAAGGAGCTCATGCTGGCAGGAGCACAGTGTCTGAGGCTGACATTACCACAGCCAGGTCCTTCATCCACAAGGATGAAGCATGGGAGATGGCAGTGGTGGTGCCTGCAAGAGTTTAGCTGAAATTACCCACAAAAGATGTTTCTCCAGGCTGAACTGTCCCTCAGGCAGGTGCTGAACTGGTGAGGGAAAGGCAGTAGTTGTTGCTTTGGTTATTTCAGCCTTTACCACGCCCAGACCTCGGGACACAGCTGGAGGCAGAGCTGTGAGACTGCTGCTTTTGGGAGCGTTTATCTCTGATGGGGGAAAGGAGCACTCGGACACAGCACTGTTAGGAGGAATGGCAGAGAACAGCCAAGGAAACCCATCCCGTCTGCCGTGGTGTCCTGACATCCGCTGGGAGCAGCACAGCAAGAGGCAAAGCACACAGCAGTTCTTCCTCTGAGTGCTCTTCCAGCCCCTGGAAAACTGCAGGGCAGTGGCTCCCTGGGTTGTTGCTGCCTGTGGTCCTCCCTGGCTCCTGTTTCCTCGGCTCCTACCACGGCTGTGCTGTCACTACATGCACAGTTCTCAGATCTGTGCTGCTGCCACCCAGGACTCTTTGCCCAAAGCAGTCTCTTTTTCACAGAAGAATTTTGCTCTCTCCTGTCACACTTGGACACGAAAAGAAGCACACCAGGCTCGAGTTCTGCCAGGTCCAAGCCAAGCCAGGAAAAGAGCCCCAGCCGTTTATTTCTCTCATATATATCTGTTTCTAGGAATGACCATGGATTGGAGGATGAGGTTACCACCTCTTCCATCCACACTGGTCAACTGAACAGTCCATCAAACTCTGTCTGCCTCAGGCGAAAGAATGAAAACAATAGGAACAGTTAACAAAACATGACTGTGTTTACAGAAAGTCTATCATAAAGTGAAAACATCGAAAGACTGCAAAAGTCAGGGCAACACTCTCCACCCTTCAAACTCCCTCCTTTGCTCCTCTTCCCCAGCCCCTTTGCTCCACGTGGGAGAATGACCACTGGTAGCCCTGAAATACGGGGCAGATACCAAAACCCAGATCTCAGAGGAGCAGGTGGATCTGGGCTCCACCACGGCTCAGATCCACCTCTCTCCAGAGCTTTGCTTGGCTCCCAGTGGTCTGTCCTGTCCTCCCTGCCCGGGTGGCTTTCCAGGCACTCACAGGAGCTGCCAGACAAAACACTCCGGATTAATCCCACTCTCTTCCTCTCTCTTTTTAGAAACTTTTAATTAGTCCCCAACTCAGCACCATTATTAGTATTTGTTATTAAGTATTAAAACTGCTCACCCCCAGCTCCTTCTCCCTCTGCTTCCCTCTTCCAGCCCTTTGTTTTAATTGTTATATTTTTTCATCAGTGATCAGCCAAGCTTCCCTAATGATCTAGGCTCATTTAAAGGGTTTATAACTCCGGCACAAAACTCCAATAAAAAAGCGGCAGCCTTGCTGGGAACCTCCTGGGGCTACTCAGCAGCCAGGAACACAAACTCATTTAACACTTGCCTCTTCTCCCCTTTTCTTAGTCACCATCACCCATTCTGTCAAAATATCTTCCTCTGCACGCACAGAAACCCTTCATTTTTCCTTTTCCACATCTTTCCCTCTCAATTCTTTTTCCCTACGGATCAAGACAGGAGAACTGGAGAAAGCCTTGATGAGGCACGTGGTGGAGTTAACAGCAAATACACCAAACCCACTGTTCCTCCCAGCCTTTTCCCTGCCGATGCTGCATTCCTGTCCCCTCTCAAGAGGAAAAACAAAGAGTTGCAGTGAGGCTGAGGGAAGAAATGAGCTGGCTGTATTTCTCCTGAAGTATATTTAGCAGTTGCAAGTTACCCCTCTAGAGAGCTTAAAAGCCTCTTTTACAAATCTGCAAGTTGGCTCTGCCTTTCCCTCCTCGCTCTTCTCCCTTTGCTAGAGGTGTAGATTTACACGCCGTAGACAAAGGCTTGCTTGGCGAGCTCTGAGTCTTGGCCCAGCTTCCCATCGAGTACAGATGTTGCTTCCAAACCTGCCTTTAGCCTTGTGCACAGCCAGCAGGAAATTCGTGGGGATCCAAGCAGGAGGAGGAGTGCAAGCTGTTCTCCAGGAGCAGAGGCTGTGACCCAGACTCAGGTAGGCTCTGATGTGACCTACTGGGCTTCTTGCCCACGGCCCTGGGCTCTGGGCAATCAGCCAGGGTGAGGGGCAAGCCAGGAGAACGCATCTTTCCTACACCGACCTCCGTGTAGCCAGCTTTTTGAGGGAAACCTCACAAAAGTGATTCCGTCTCTGTTTACACACAAACCCCTTCTGAAATGAGGAGGAAAGGAGGGAGTGTGAGTGGTAAAAAAGGAAATGAGTAGAGCCAGGCATGGGGTGGATTTATGTCACCTGCCTTCAGCCATCTGCCATGTGGGCACCTCCATCTGAGCTGTCCCTCTGGGCCTCTCCCTGGAAATGCCATAGGGAAAATAAACACTTTTAACACCCTGCTTACCCTGCCCTTGCAAACCAGTGCAATGTTGACCTTTTTGCTCTGAAAATACCCCAGTTCTTCCAGCTGATGCACTTCCCAAAGCCATCCATTTCAAAATTATGGAGCAAATGATGCCATTTAAATGATGCCATTCTTGTTTTGAAGTCGCTACTGCTCCCAGGAATGTGCCTGATAACATCACACCCGCAATGACCATGGGAGTCACAATCCTGTTGATACACTTGACAAGCAGCCTTTTGTTCTCACTTGAAAGGAGCTCAGCTGAAGGGCCCAGCAATGTGTTCAGTCATCTTCAAAAAGCCAGAATCCTTTGGTGGGAATAAACAGTTGGAGCTCCTCAGAGTCGTTTGAAAAGGACAGCTTCCCGAGGAACTCCAGCACTACCCGCCTTTGTCTGGCCGCTGGGCTCTGCTGGGAGATGATTTTTGGAGCTGGTTGAGCTGCTCTGACACATATTTATCAGCAGCAGCTTGAGTTTTGGGGACAGAGAGAAATAGCAAAAGGAAACAAATCAACCCATTGAAATATTTCATGAAAGGTGGGAAAAAATCATAAGGTTTTGGGGTATTCAATAGTATTGGGTTTTCAGCTTGGGCTGAAAGTGCAGCACGCTAGGCAGGGTCTGTGGAGGATGCCTGCAATTAGAGACCTGCTTGGTGATACAGAGCTGTCTTCTCCTTGTTTCCAGCTGCTACATTTAATTAAAAGAAAGCTAAACAATCCATTACATTAAATTACTTTCTGCACATTGCTTTTCCACATAGACAACTGAAATGGTTGCCACAGGGATGTTATCTGACCGCAGGCTGGAAAGGAGATAAACCATTCTCAAAATTATTCTATTCTTGCTTGAAATATCACCCCAACGACCTGATCAGGAGCCATTCCCGACTGCGTGAGCGCCTTTGAAACTGGTGGGGATTCACCAGGAATGTCAGGGGCATTAATGGACTCTAATCCCAGCCTCATCTTGTTTATTCCTGCATCGTGTCACAAGATGATGAGGATGCCAAACCACTATAATGTTGTGGCAAACAAAAGGGTTCCTTTCGTGTTTCCTCTCTCTACTCTCTGTCACCTTCACCACAGAATCTGCAGTAAATAAAATCATACCATGAGTTGGTCTCTACCTCAGTTGCTTCTTCAGAGTTTCTAATCAGTACCAAACAGTCCATATACCTTGTTTCACCTTCTAACTTAAATAGTCCTTTGGTATTAGAAGTCAAGTATGCCAGGGATATATTGAAATATCTCGTGGAAACGGAATTTGTAGGAAAACTCCTTGTCCCTGTGGGTGTTTTGTTTTCCTTTCAATTCTTGTTCAAAGAAGGATAAAAAAAGGTTTGGAGTTTTCCTCAGTAACCCATTTGGCCACAGAGCAAACTTTGCCTCCTGGAGAGGAGTTCCCGAGGAACACAGCCTGAGTCCAGACTATCAGGGAAGGAGATGCTGGTTAAACCCTGCTCTGACAGCCCCTGTGTGCTGCCACCAAGCCCCTGCCTCGCCACTCTGCCGTTTTAAAAAACATTCAGGTCTTAAAGCAGCTCCCAAACCACGGCCAGCTTGACGCAAAACCAACCTGGACTTGCTTCAGGAGGAGAACTGAACAAAAACAACATCCTGTCTCAACTCTGCTGCCTTTGTTACAGCTCTGCCCTTATTTTCTGCACTCCACACCACTTTCCCTCTGAGATAATTGTTGCCAAGTGGCTATTTTGAACATGGTTGAGTGCAGATTGTTAAAGGAGAGACAGGCTTCTGCTTCTGTCTTGCTGACTATTTTTGCTTTATTCCCCATCTCAGACAAAAACATTCCTAGGGGATCTGTTTTCTGTTTGTGCATAATGCATTATGGTAGGAAATGGTCTCTTCCTCCCTCATTTTACAGCACTTGCACCTCATCCTGGGGTGCCCTCCCAGTAGCAGCATGGACCTTTATGACCACAGAGCTCCAGCACCATCACTCTTTCCCTGAGCCAGCCTTCCAGAAGGGGAATGCCACTGGCTTTGGGCACACAGCAGGAAATGTATTCACTGGCTGGAGCCAGAGTGACAGCCTCACTCCGTCTCACATTTGCCCTGTTTGAAGCCTATAAACTGCTGGACTGGATTTTCAGTTTTCAACATCCTCTTAACCCAAGCAGCATTAGCTGAGTCCTTCAGCAGCCTCACCCAGACAAGCATCTTGCTCCAGTACCTTGGGAATTATCCCCTCCTCCCTCTGAACCTGAGGTCACGGGGCATACGAGACAGGAATCACAGATTCCAGAGATGGCCATGAGAGAGGAGGCTTTGTGAGAGGAGGAAGAAGGAAGCTCAGGCTGTGTCCCCTTTATCATGGTCACAGTAAATACCAAGCTTTCGGTTTTAAAATAAAAAACATTGCCAATTAATCACCCACTGGGAAGCATCCTGCTTCCCTCTGCTTGTGTCTTCATACAAGGAAGGTATTCCTGCAGCTTTATGGAGTGAAGAAAACCTCACCTCACACTGGGGACTTCTCCTTCACAAAAGACCCAGAAGCCGACCCAAAAGGCAGTATTTCAAACACATCAACAACTAATCTGTATTATATTTATTGCATTTTCTCTTTGACTATTTTTAATTCTCCCCTAGCAACATAAGCTATTCACCCTCAAAGCTTTCAGCCTCTTCTGAAATTGCAATGGTCATCTCACAGGGCTGCATTTGTATCTGCAGGTCCCCATCAGCTCTGGGCAAAGATGGAGTGAAAAGAATGATGTTTTTCAAGCCCTGCAGTCAGGTCCTCAATGTTCCCAGCATCTGACTCTTGCCTGCAGAGGTGTGAATCAAAGTCTGGTTTCCCATGTGGTCACGCCAGATGGTTGGCTCAAAACCCATCATTTCTTTACAGCAAAACTCACTAGACACAGACAGTAACCATAAGATATATTGGAAACTCGAATCTCTTATAATTTAGGCTGCCGACACCCATGCAAAAGATCCTTCACCCTACTCCTTTTGTCAGCTCTTCAAGAACGGTTTCTCTGCTGAAAACGTCCTGAAACATTTCAAGGCAGTGACAAAAATACATTCTTACAGTCAGCCTGCATCTTCTTATTCTGAAAGATCTTGTTGTTACTTCTGAATTTTGATTGTTGAATTACATTCAAGGACCATTTCACGTGCCCCGAAAGGCAGCACTGCTCCCAGGGAATGCTTGGAAGCAGCTATGCAGGACAGCAGATCACATTCCAATATTATTTCATTGTCTGTGGACCATTGCAGGGGGTTCTGGAATTTGTTGGGGTTGGACACCTCCAACCAGATCCCACTGTGCCTTCTGCAGAAGAATTGGGAATGCTGAGTGAGTCCCTGCCCTGGTGAAATTGTGAAGGGAGCGCTGGAGAGAACATTATTCAGTAAAGCAAATAAAAGTTTCAGAAGGAGACTGTGTTGAAAACAATCATATGCTTGGGAAATCTGGCTCTGTGTGTTTAGTGACCACAAGAGGTCAGGGCATCAGTTTTCCATTGCATCTTAAAAGCAACATCTCGAAAAGCCTGGAGCTAGGATACTATTTTAGCCGAGACTGTTCAGTTCAGAAATTCCATCTTTAAACATTCCTTAACAGGGGTTACCACAGGAGCAACAGCCCTTCTTTTCTTTGCACTTGAGTCTATCAGGATAATAGCCGGGTTTGTCTTTCTTTATGTTCCAGGTCTTGCTCCACAGTTTGAGGGTGTAGAGAAATATTATATTTTATACTAAAAGCCACAATCAACACCTCCATTTCCTTGGCACAACCAGACTTCCCTCATTAGGAATAAACCATGCTGGTGACAAAGCTGTCCCAGGTGTGACCTCAGGTGTGCAGAGTTTCCTCCTGCAGAAGCTTTTAAGCATCACAAGCCTCCTTTTTCTCCCTTCCAAATCCACTTCTCCAGCATGAGTAAAGGTCAGTCTATGAGATAGCAAATGCATTACATATTTCAACTCCAAATGAAGACTATTTCTGCAAATGCATTTCTCCATCTCTGAGAGGTCTATGTCAGGGAGACAGAGAAAAAAGGAGCTGTATAAAATAGTAATGTTTTCTTTACATCTGTCTATCTATCTATAAACTATAGGAACTGTGTACACACTTGCCCTCTGAGAACCACTTTCTGTGGCACCTCTTTCACTAATGCAGTTTTTCTAGAGAGTGTTCTGCCCAGGCACTAACTGGGCTTGACCCAGTTTGGTGTATAAAACCAGACAGGATTTCTGCCTGGGATATTGGATGATGAATTTTTCATATGCAGCCTTGTTTCACTGCAAAGTCCAGCCTCAGTCCCCCTCTGTCTGCAGCACGTCCCCTTTAGCAGGTCCTGCTTTGTGAAATTGCATTTCTTTGTTTACTCTGCATGGTGCCAAGAAATGCCTTTCTTTCCCCTCTTTTTTTTCTTTTCTTTATTTTTGAAGTGAAAGTTATTAAGCTACTTCTGGCATAATACCTCTAAATGCCGAGTTCGTGAGAGGGAATTTTAACTTGGTTAATCTGACACAAATGAAAAACTATTCAAGGCCTGAGACGACTGGGAAGTTTAGTGTCATGGCTTTTTCAGGAGAAAAAGAGGGTTCTCAGCAAAATTTCATTTTAACACTTGACGTTATTTATTTCCTTTAAAGCGCTGGGCATGCTTAAAGACACAGGAAAAACTGAACTAATGGTTCTGCTGGTGCTGGGGGGCAGATGGGGCAGAGAGAAGGGCAGAGGGGACGGAGAGTGTTCTCCTCATTGATGTGGGACAGTGGGTAACTGCTCCCACCGGGAGCTGGATCCTGCAGGCGTGCTCAGGGCTGAAATGGAAATGTCACTCTCTTAAAAGTTAAATTTCTACTGCCATCATTTCTGTGACTATTATCAGCAGAGGAAAATGGGAAGGAGAGGCTCGCTGTGATACAGAGACCTCATGTGTCTGAGATCATTCCTTTCCTTGTTCAAAGCCATTACATCTGAATTAAAGATGTCTTGGGATGCTCCTCACCCAAAAACTTTCCCATTTTTTGTGTGTCTGGAAGCAAAAAGAAGCAGAATCTGCCAGAGTTAAGCTGTGACAGTGCTCAGAGGGGTGGTCCCAGGACAGTGTGCAGCCAGTGGATGAACTCCCCTGTCCAGGGAGACAACTCTGGAGACAACTCTCAGGAGATTTGAGGACCATTTTCAGAACTGTGCTGTGAACTGGTGGAGCCCCATCATCTTTTCCTCCTTGAAGGAGTGAGTGGGGTGTGTGTTTGTGTGTTGCTTTCACTCCTGAGCAGCGCCTGGGATAAATGGGCTGAAGCTTCCCTCTACTTTTTGCTCCAATAGCCATGTATCAGGTTTTCCACAGCTGAGCTGAAACCCATGATTCATAATCAGTTTCGTTTGCGAAATGTTCTTCTAATTGATCAGACGGAGACCAATTTCAGTGTGGGAAACTGAACCCTGAGAAAATTAATTACCCGCCAGGCTAAACCCATTTCCTTTGGCCCAAGTACAGCTTATTGTATGTTACTGAGAGATGACTGGCTGTCGAGAGAAAGGCAATGCTATAATTCTTTCTGGGACACGCTACATTGGAAGCAGATAAAGTGCTGCTGGCTGAGGGCAGTGCCTATGCAGAGTGGGGAGGTGGCACAGGGGAAGGGGAAGAGGGACAGTAAATACACAGCAAAAGGCTCAGAGGGAGCGGAGATAAGAGAAAGGAGAAAATACACCAATTTTAAAATCCCAGATTCTCCCAGGGATTAGTCACTACAGAGTTGGCCTTTGGGGACAAGGGGTTTTAACATTTCCTGTGCCTGTTTGGTGCTCATTTCACACCTCTGCGATATGGAGGGATGTCACAGACCCTGGGCAAAAGACACAGGCGGAGAGTGAATTTTTTTTTGCTGTGTTGCTCCGGTAATGAGGGTAGTGAACTTAGCAAGGCTCCACAGCCTCGGGGCAGGAAGGCTTAGAATAAATGCTGTAACTGAGCAGAAAGCACCAGGGACTAAAAGTAGGCTCTCTTTCCTCCTTTAGGCTGAAGAGATGTGGAAGAGGCAGGCACTCAGAGGTGTCTCCACAGGAATGTGAATGAGGGTGTTGCACACTGGTCCCGTGTGGGACTTGCTGCTCTCAGAGCTGACTGCCATCCCCTTCTCCTTCTCCCCTTCTCCATTTCCCCTTCTCTTCCGAGGGCTCCTGCCATCAGGGTACCAAACTCAAAGCCCTCCAAGGCAGGAGGCGTTACAGATTTTTTAATTAAAGCCAATTGGGTAATGAAAGTAGCAGGAGTATGTTCCCGCTCTATGAATGGATAAATTAAAGCTCTCAGCGAAGACGGCAGACACGGAGTCTGTGAGGGGAGCAGATTTTAGATGGGAATCCTAATGGCTGCCATCTTTAAGCTAATGACATCCTGCCCACACAATTCTGCCAGCTTCCAGGGTAGCAAAATAACCACAGAGGGAACATGGATCTCCTTCTTTTTAGACTGGGGCTTCAACAGCGAAAAACATTAGTGTTACAGGATACTCAGGCTGCAATCCCCTGACAGTAGGAGCCAGCTACTCTCCAGCTGCTCCAGGTTAATAGAAATACTTCCTTGGCTAGACCCCAGCACAAAACAAAATAGGATTTACAGCCAGAGTAAAGCTAATCAAAGAAAAAGGACAAAGGTTTATCAGCAGCCAGAACTTTTCAGAAGCAAAGAACTTAGTGGTGTCTGGGTCAACAATGTTCTCGTGCTTCAGAGAGCCCTCGATGCAGATTGCTTGGGGAATACCTTGCCTTGATGGAAAGTTTTAACCCTTTGACTTTTGAAAGGACAGGGTCTGGGTGTATTTATTGGAAAGCCTCAAATTCAAACAAAACAATCTCTGTGTTGCTGCCAGCCTTTTATCAGCTTCTGTGTGGAGGTGCTCAGGAGCTCTGTGTAAATCCGATGTACTTAAGAAACAAAGGTTGAGTGGAATGACCTCTTCAAATGCAGATGTCAGGCGTCTTTAAAGCCCTGGGGTTCAAGGATCACAAAGCTGGGTTAAGGCTCCTACTCTGTTTTCCTTCTCTATCCACCTTTTTCTCGCTCCAAGAAGGAGAATGGCATAACTGAGAGTCAGGCTCAGTGAGATTCTCAGGGGGAAATACGATTCTGCTGTAATTCCTAATGGTACATTGCGGAATTTTCTTTTCAAGACAGGATGTTCCTTCTTACATACCCTGCATCAGAGACCTCTGTTCCCAAAATCTGGAGTGCTCCAGGGCTCCATCTCCCTAACAGGTCAACTGGGAGGAAGAAATACCCTTCTATGGAAGAGGGAGAGAAACCTGGGAACAGGGAAGAGGTGCAGGAATCAACACGGAACAGAGAAAATTGAAAAAACTGCCCACTGAATCAATGATATTGAGATAATTGCTGTTTTATTTAGGACCTCTTATTTTGGCAGTGACACGGCCAAGGTGCAATACAGCTGGAAATCAAAATGGATGGAAGTTAATCCATTGAGGTTTATGGCTACTGTTAGTTTCTGATGTACCCTGATAGTCTGCAAAGTAAACACCTCACTACCTGCCTCTTAAACCAGCTCACAGCTCTCCAATCTCTTGCAGCACGAGTACTTTTATTAACCCTCTTAGTGTGTTTGAGTCGACCCTTCTCTTCCTGGGGGAGAAGTCAGAGCTCTCTGAAGTGAAACACCAGTTTTGAAGGGGCATATTCCATTTACATCACAGCCGTGAGCCAGTATTTTTACAGGCAACTATGCAAGAACAAAACCACTCAAAAAAATGTTGGTGAGTTAAGTCAGTTTAGCATTTTCCCAGCCATCAGCTGAGCTACTGTAACAGAGGTTGTGTCCACTCTTATCCCTTAGCTCTTGGACAAACTGCAAAACCATATTGCTTGACTCCAGCTTTTTTTTTTCCCTACGTTTCTCTGCCCCTCCACTCTTTTATTTTTCAATAGGAAAAGAAAAAAAATAAAAAAAATTTAAAAGACAAAAGCTATTTTCTAAATACTCATTAATTGTAACATCCAGAAAAGATTGGTAAAAGATCAACATGCATTTATTGAACAGAAATTCAGGAGAGCAGTGAGAGGTGAAGAGTGACTCCTGGAGAATGGTGCTGGTCCAAGTGCAGCTCACCTGGCCATTCATTCAGTGCCCACTGAGGGGGAAAGGAGATGAGATATTACTCCATTATAGTCTCGAATGTATAATTCATACAGTGCCATTGGAATAATGATAAATGACTGAATTGTTCACAAAGGCCATTCTTCACACTTTAGCCCATTAAAAAAAAAAATCTTTTATTCCTCTCTTCTAAACTTTCTGTTAATGACCCCCCCTCCTTGCCTTTGCTTCCCTTGCAGCCACTTGGCAGAGATGCTCTGAAGAGGCAGAAAAGGAGTTGTTGGAGCAGACATAGACAAGTTGTGGATATTTGAAACTTTTATTCAGTGAGAGTGGGCAGGCCCTGGCACAGGGCGCCCAGAGCAGCTGTGGCTGCCCCTGGATCCCTGGAAGTGCCCAAGGCCAGGCTGGAACACCCTGGGATAATGGAAGGTGTTCCTGACCATGGCAGGGGTGGAATGGGATGATCTTTAAAGTCCCTTCCAAAGTGTCCTGTGATTCCAAGTCTCCCTCCCTCTGTGTCTCCATGGACATCCCACTGTACCTGAGTGTGGATGTGTGTGTGAACCAGCTCACTCTACACCCATCCCTCTGCCACCTGCTCTGGTTTGCACAACCTCTGGCCATGCTCTTCTCAAGAGATGTGTCTGCCTTTCAGTTTCCTCCCCTGTTCCATGGACAAGGAAGGGTAACAGCATATTCCAAACCAGTTCTTGGTTTGCTGGGTCAGTTGTTTGCTGTCTGTGAGATGGCAGCAGCACGTGATGTTGAACACAAAGTTCTTGCGCACGCACTGCAAGAGTTTTGAGTCCACAAAACCAAGCCACAGCACTATGAACCCTTGGGCTGGATGGGGAAGCTTCCCTGCTCCTGGAAACTCTCCTGCTGCTCAGTCCCCTGGCCCTGCTGGTGTTGTTTATCCCTGGGAAAGCAGATGAAAAACTGCTGGAAATAGGAGCTGGTAAAGGAATTGCACCTTGAAGGGCCGCAGCTCTGTTGTGAGATGGATTTGGAGTGGTGGAAGTATCAGTCATCCCTCGCTTGGAGCTGCTGTATGGAAATCAAAACCTGGGGAAAAACTTGTACAGATCGTAGCACACAGATGGACGGACAGACAGTGAGATAGATCATCAGCAAAAGTAACAGTTTAAAATTGCATTTCTGATTGTGACCTGGTTTTCAAGTCCTGAGTGCTCGGTCCAGTGGCACATGCTGTGGGAGCAGCCCTGTGGGGACTTAGTCCAGAGGCAGTGTCTGCACTTACTTATTGCAAATTTTTCTTATGTATATTTGAAAAGGTGAGAAAGCACCAACCAAGGATGTTTTCTAAAGGTCGCACCTTTCTTTTTGCTGGAGCTTTCCCCCTCTGCTTGCTTTTATTTCCAGGTACTCCCTAAGGATGGATTGAAACTCCATAGCTCTGAGCACATCCTTTGTCCTGCTTAATCATTGTTAGCAGCCCAAAAGATGAGATAATGGCGACCTGTCTTGGGGACTCCAAGATCCTGATTGTTCAGAAAGGTCATAGAAAAGCCACGTTTCTAATCTTTGCAAAAGAAGAGATTAACAGGCAGCCTTGCTGAGATGTTTAGGAGGGGAACAAAAAGGAAAAGGAGAAGAAAGGTGATAGAAGGCTCTTTGGGTTTGACTTGGACACAAGGAGTAGGAACTGTGAGACAAAGCCATGACACCACAAAGGAAGCAGGGAAAAAATTCCTCTGCAAAACACACAGGCACCATGAGGAGCAACTGGGAAAAAGTGTGAAAAGACACAAGCTTTGGGGAAAGAATATTACCCAGTGTAAGATGGGTCAGGGTGCTCTTTATTCCGCCAGCATTGGAGGTTGCTGGCCTTCACCTCTGATTCCTACAGGAGACTGGAGCTGTTGTGGCTGAAAATAGGAATGGGACAGATGGAAAGTCTGGATGGGATTTGTCCCCCATTTAGTCTGTACAAATTAAAGCTGACAGACAAGACTCAAGGAGTTGTTTAGGCTTCCTGGAGGAATCATCACCCACGACAGGCAATCCCACCCATAATTAAAGGAGTGACCAGTGAAGAGGGAAGAGATGACTCAGCTCTAGAGGAGCTCATCTGTCTGTGGTTAAAGAAAACCAAACGGGATGAGTTCAGAATGGAGAGCTAATCCCACCTCTCCTGAGTCAGAAAAATCCCACCCAGGGGCCTCTGAGGAGTCTGGTTATGGCTGGAGCAGATTCTGGGAGCACAAAGGGTCCTGCCCCATCCTCTCATCCCATGTTTTGTGTTATGGAAGGACTGGAAAATGCACAAGCAGAGCTAAACATGAAAGGCTGTGTCAGACAGCATATGATCACCTTGTTCAGCTCCATTTTGTCTGTATTTCATCTAAATGATTAAGGAATATGTTAGGGATTGTGATTCCTGTCCCAGTTTTGAGGACGTTCTGGCAGCAGATGAGAGAAGCATTTGGGGCCAAAGACTTAAAAAATTCAGGCCCAGATTTCAAGCTTCTGAGGTTTGAAGTTATTTTATGCTGGAAGTTTGGCTTGGACGCATCTTTAGTAGCTGCTAGAATCAGACAGAATCTCCAAAGCTTTGGAAGTATTCCTAGTGCAAGAAATTACCAATTTCCATATTTTTGTTGCTCTTGATGTTTTTGACACCCAGGAACAAACTGTCTCCATTTAAATGAGATGAGAAAAGTATCTCCTGCAAATTATGCCATTTCTTTTCCCCATTATGTTTTTCTGCATCTTCTGGCAGCGCTGTTGCAAAACCAACAGCAAACGGTCGAGTGGAACTGCAAAGACAATAACTTTAATGGAAAGAAATTGGGAACTGGAAGATGACACAGATTGCATTAGGGGAAAAAAAAAAGGTAAAATAATATTTAATTTCCCTGGTCATAAATAATATGTCTGTCCACATTACAAACACATCAAATATGACAGGAAAAATAGGCAGTGACATGAGAAAATACCATTATTTCTTCATTAAATGTTTTATACATTTATAAGGGGGGGAATTAAAAAAGCACTCTGACAAGCAAAAATATAACAGCTGAAGGGCCATTAAAGAAATGAATTAGGACTCTAGAAGTGTGCAGATGCAGAAACCAAAAGGAAAGAGAAAAAATATGTCATAGGCAAGACTTTGACTGTTGTTAGAACCCAGTTCCTTTTCAGAAAGGAAGCGGGGCTGTTGTTGGGGGGCTCTGGACACTGGACAGCCACTGATAAGGACTGAACGATCCCATCAGGGCTGGTTTTGAGGTAAAACAAAGGGATATCTGCTCTGCCAAGTGTATTTGTGCAGTGGTGGTTGGGCAAAGAGGATTCGTACACAAGACCCCGCAGAGTGCATCAGGCTGAATACAAAACTAGAGGCACTGGAAGTTTGATGTTGACTTTGGAGGAAGCTACTGGAAATTTGGGAAGGTCGTAGAGGTTGTGGGTGTAAATATTACACGTAGGGTTAGGGCCCAGCAGGGGAATGTCTGGAACCTTGCAGGTCCAGCTGAGCTGCTCTGTTTGCAAAGGGATTTCCATTCCGTGAGTGTCACTCCGTCATCTTCCTGGATTTCAGTTTCTTGTGCACACTATCACTCACCCTCTGTGGACCCCAAAAGTACCAACAGTGGGTCAGGGAGGGCCAAAAAGGCTTCAAATGGAAGATGACCTTTAGGGAAAAGGGGATAAACACTCCTGCCTGTTGTTTCTCCACTACACTCATGGCCTGTACCTCTGTAAGAACTCAACACTGAGGCTCTAATTGTTTGTGTCTCTCTAATGATCCATCGTCCCCGTTCCTCTCCAGTCCCGGTGACCAGAACACATCCATTCAGAGGAACATTATCCCCATCAGTTCTGCTCCACGACACTCGGCATCGCTCATCAGCGAGAAGCCAAGGTCACGACAGCCCCGGAGCAGCAGGCACAGCCTCATCTCCTCTGCTCCCCGCGCTGCTGAGGAGCTCCCTCCTCGCCCCCGCACGAATGGCACCAGCTCTGCTCCCCTCCAGATTGTGTAACAGATGCTCCTGATAAATACCCGAGCAGCTGAAATTCTGCGGGAAATGGAGCGCGGCCGCCTGGCTGCCAGTGAGGGATGGGAGACACTCACAAGGTCTTTGGGATGGCTTTCACACCAGCAAAGGTGTTTGGCCCTTTCACCAGGATAGAAGGGCCTGGAGTCAGGGAAGGGATGGGCCTGAGCTGTAGGAATTTTATGATATGGGATCATCTCCCAGGCTGGAGGCAAAGATGGGCTCTGCTGGAGGAAACATCCTGGGCTGTGTTGGGTTGGAGGGCTCCCCACTGCATCTGTGCGAGTAATGAATTCACTGGTAGCCAACAAACAGAATTTACAGTTTGAATAAATACACAGAGTGCGTGTGTATACATACATTTACATGTGTTTACATGTGTTTGTTTGTATTTGAGTTCCACTGCTCTCAAATAGCTATCTAATGTATTTGAGAAGACAAAGTGTAAACAATTTATTTGGGGGACAAGTTTGTTGCAGTCCTTTTTTTAGCTGCATAGCCAGAGAAGTTTCGCAGGTGTTGTCTCCACCAACATTTAGCAGTCCCAGGTAATGAATGGATTGAAGTATTAGGATTTTTCTCTCTTTTGACTTGCAAAAGATGACCCTGCAAAATGCAATATCCCTGTGAAATCTGTATTTGATCAAGAGAAAGGTTTTGTTTACAGTAACACCCACTCACAAAGCTTCTGCTGTCCCCAGAAACAGCATTCTAGATTCAAAGGGTTGAGCACTGGAACAAAATCTAACCCTGATGTTCCCATAGCCCCATTTTGTCTCTTCCTACTACATTTGGTTTATATCTACACCTTCAGTATTTCTTTGAAGCACAGGAGATTTTTACTGAGTATAAGGATAGGAAGGAGAAAAGAAGAATGAGGAAGAAGTGCTAAAGACAGAGGGAAGAAGGATGGTGGGTATTTTGAGAAGGAAAAGAATGAGCTGCTGGGGTAGTAGTTATAGTTAATAAAGTGAACTTCTATTTTTACAGGAAATTCCTCTTCTGAATTGGAAGCCTAAGTTCTCAAGCCTTGCCACAGAAGAGAAATTGGGTTAAAAGAAAAAATCACATAGAGACATCAAAATGCCATAGTGTTTGGCACTCTATGCCATTACAAGGTATTTGAAATTAATGCCGAATGTAATATAAGATCCATACAAATTAGGTTGGGGAAAAATCAAGTGTTTCTCTGTTCTCAAAACAAAGTATTTTGTCATTACCAAAATGAAGTCAAAACAATTTAACTATTCTTCATCAAATATTTCATTGCAATTGGCCTGTGAAATCTTGTATAAAACACCTTTAGTTTCCAACAGCAAACTGCTCAAGTTAGTAACAGTCAAACAATGGGGAAGAAGTAGTTTAAAAAAGCTTTTGGCCATTCAAACATGAGTAAAAGGTGACAGACACTGCAGTTCTCTTGGTCTGGACTGGGTCATTGATAATTGCCTTTGTATCACCGACTCTAAAAGCCACAGACCAGCGTGTCCTAACCAACGCCAGCAATACCTTTGGATAAGATCCCTGCCTGGAAATTGCTCCTGCTAATCCCTTTCAGCTCAGCCCTGCTCCTCCTGCTCCTGCAAAGCCCTGCAGAAGGATTACAAGCACCCTCTCAAGGCAGCTCTCGGGTGGCGTGGAGGGCAGCCCGAGGAACACGGGGCAGCCGAGGAACACGGGAAAGCCAAGGAACACTGTCACGAATGGATTTTGATATAAGTTCAGCTCCTGTCTTTGCCCAGGCCTATGGCAGCAGGCAGGAGGTGTATTGAGTGACCAGCACCCCAAAAATCCACTCTATCCACAAGTTCTTTAATGATAGCTGATTTAGTCTATTATGAAATGAATTATTTATTAATAGACAGGAAAACTAACAGACAAGACTTAAAACAAATTATTACTACACAGGGAAAAAATAAGAAAATATTACTAGTAGATTGACATACAGTGCACGATACTGGTACCTCTTCATTTTCAGCTAGCAAAGAAATAGTATAAACCTAGGATTCAATGTTTCTTACCATCCGAATGTTAGTGGCACGCACACATCGAGATCCTTTCACTCAATCCCCTGGGGAAGTAACCGCGAAGCTGCGTCCAAGCTTTGGGGAGAAGTCTCCGACATTTTCGGGGTGTAAGAGGCTTCTAGCCTCAGTGACAACTCGTGTATATTTTATAGTTGTAAAACGGTGTCTCTTAAGTCAGAAATATTTCTTATCTCTCCCCCATCGGCTTGCCAGACTAAGATGTTAATTCTTAGCTAGGTGTACATCACTTCTGGCGCCAGAGATAACTGCTGATGGGCTTTTCCACCCATGGTTATCTCTTTATGCACCAGCTACACAGAGCCAGGGGGGCAGGGGGTAGTTGTCCTGCCACAAACACACACGGGGCAGCCGAGGAACACGGGAAAGCCGAGGAACACGGGAAAGCCGAGGAACACGGGCAGCCCGAGGGACACGGGGCAGCCCAGCACCTCCCCTGTCCCTTGGCACGGCTTTGAGCAGGGCCCTGCTGAGCGCCTGGCACTGCCAGGAGAATGTGGCACGAGTTGCCCCTGCTTTGCTTGCATTTGTGACTTTTTCTTTGCCTTTCAAACTGTTTTTATCTCAACCCACGAGTTATCTTACTTTTACCTTCCCGTTCTCTCCCCCATGCTGCCAAGGGAGAGTGAGTGAGTGTGTGGGCTGATTTTGCTGGCTGTGGTTAAACCATGGCAGTAACTCATCCTAAAATACTTCATCCTAAAACACACAGAAATACACTCAAGGCCACAGCCGTGTGTCAGAGTGAGCCTTTTGGGTCCATGGACTGCTCTCTTCTGGGAATTGGGCCATTAAGCATGGATTTAAGTGCTTTGCTTTAGGCACTCAAATTTAATTTGGGTTTGTTGCACAATTTCCCAGCACTTATGGTGCTGCCCAGGAGAAGGTGATGTGCCTCAGCCCCTGGTGGCTGCTCTCTGCACAAACTGTACTCTCATTTCTGCAGTCACTGGAGCTCCTCCACACCCCAAGTCCCTGCTTCCCCCTCTTTCCACCTTCCTCTTCCTCTCCGGGCTCTTTCCTGCCCATCCTATGGAGGAGGGTGGAGCCACCACTGTCCATAGCTGAGATTTCTGCTGCTTGGCCAGTGTCGAGGAGGTTTTTCTTTCTTTTATTACCAACAGCCTCTGCATACAAGGAGCTCCATCAGTAAATCCCAGAGCACAGCAGGCTGGGTGCACACAGATTACCACGACCCATCAAACAGCAGAAATGAGAAATAGGCAGCTGAGCACAGGCAGCGAGAAGAGCCGTGTTAATATAACCAAGAAAACACAGCAAATGCAACAGGGGAAATAATTAACGAAAAACACATCGGCAGCTTCCCGCCATTGGAGATGCAGGTGGGAGATGGGGGCTTTCCAAGTTAAGAGTGGAATCTTCCACCCAGAGACTGCTGAAATTTCTGCAGCTGCTTCTTGTACTTTGCAGAGCCTCCCAGAAAAATCAGCAAACTGATTTCCAGGCAGAAAACTGTCCCTGAGCACAACACTTTGATGTTTAGGGGTTGAGTGTGACTGTGTTCACCCTGAAATCTCATGGCTTTGACCATAGTCTTGGGTGGGTTTTATGTCCATTTATGTCATTTCCCCTCAGCAGGGCCATCTCTGTGTTTTGGTTGAAAGCAGTAATGGCATGCTAATGTGAAGGGAGGCAAAGAGAAAAGGGATAAAAGAAAAATGTGTGTCAAATCAAATGGGAAGGAAGATTTTAACAGAAGAGAGAGAGAGACAGAGAAAAGCACTGCAGGCAACAGAAGGAGAGTGAAGGAGAAAAATGGGGAAGTAGGAGGACAGAATGAAATGCTGAGATACAAAAATCAACAAATGCATGAATGCAAAGTGAAAAAGCCAGATCCAGGTTTTCCATTTGTATATGCTGGTTCAGCTCCATCAAACCCTAGGAGGAGTCCAGCCCCCTGACTGGAATCATAGAAACATTTAGGCTGAAAAAGACTTCTGAGACCATCAAGTCCAACCATTCCTCCAGCACTGCAAGGGCCACCACTAAACCATGTCCCCAAATGCCACATTTACACATCTTTTAAATCCCTCCAGGCACGGTGACTCCACCACAGCCCTGGGCAGCCTGTGCCAGTGCTTGACGACCCTTTACGCAATGAAATTTTTCCAAATATTTTTCCTAAAGCTCCTTTTATGGAGCTTTATGGGTTTCATAGAGCTTTATGGATTGGCAGCACCTCAGCCCGTGGCTCAAGCCCTGTGGGCTGCAGTCCAAGCAAGGATACATCACACACAGCTCCTTTCCTTCCCAGGGCACAATCTCTTTATTGCTCCCAGTTCCCCGGACTATTTGCTAAATATGATTGACAGGAATTTCTGTCGCTGTCAGTGGGATTCCCATTCCCATCACCTCTCCAGACCATGTCTTGTGCCAAGGACCACAGCCATGATTTCAGTGTCTGTCCATGCCCACTGAACTCTTTGTCAGACCAATCCAAAGTTATCTTCAAACCTGCTTTGCACATCCCACTCCTACTAACTCTCCCTTACACCCTTTAACCATGGCTGTCTTTAAAAACCCACTTTACAAAAAGTCATTTTGATTCTCAGGGAGAGAATTTTTATTTTCCTGAGAAACAGGTGAATAAAACTCTAGTAGAACCATTGTGAAAACAAAATTAAGTGGGTCAAACCCTCCTTGTTTTTGCTTAGACGCCAGTCCAGACCTTCATTTGATGCATGCAATTAATAATTTCTTGGGTTTAGCACTATCAGGCAACTGGTTTTTCCCTGGATATTAACCTCAGGAAGTATCATGGAAAGGAGATGCAGCAGGGCATGCAACGAATAGCACTGAGGAAGGAGAGCCTGCTTACTGAGGTATCATTCCTGCACTATATTGTTCCTGAGGCCTCAGGAATAGCATCCCTCTTCCCTGTGCGTAGTTCCCAAACTTCTGAATTCTGCATGACTCACTGCCCCAAGCAGCAATGAATTGTCTGCCACGTTGCTACTTCTGGGGTATTAACAGAATATTGAGAATCTCATTCTTGATCTCCCTTAAAACCGCTTGGTAAATGGATCCGGCTCAGAGAAAGGATGAAAGTAATGTGTGCAATAAAAAGGCCCCCAAAAAAGGAGGAGAAGGAAAAAAAAGAGAGAAATGAAAGAAAAAGATGGGATTTTCAGGGAGTCCTGACTGATCTCCACTTCATTACTGAAAGATTGGACTATTAAAGGGACACAGTAGGCCTGAAGGAATTGTGGGATCATTTGTGCAAATGGTAATTTTAGTATTCAGTCTATCATATCCATAAACATAATGTGGCTGGGACTGACATGAGTGATAGCAAATCCCCTTCCCAGGAGGCTCCGTGCCACTTTGATGCAATGCCTGAGAACACAGAAAGCTGCAAAGAGAGAGATACTTCCTCCTTCCCGTGCTTGCTCTCCGTTGAGCTGATGGGTGAAGCCACTCTGATTACAGCAGATTTGTGGAATTAAATGGAGGAGTCGTAGCACTGACAAAGAAACTGTTCCAATTCCAGAAAAGCTCCTCTCGCTCTTGTACTTACTCGCTCACACAACCGAACATGAAAATCTGCTCAGTAAATAGAGATGTGTTACTCTGGCTCCACACACGGCTCTGCTCAAGTGCTAATCCCAGGGGAAATGCCTGCCAAACACTTCCCCCGCTCTCCAGATGTGCTGCTGGTGCCCTCACACTCTCCTGCGTGGGGGAATCCACGTCCTGAGGCTGAGGCACCGCTCTCCTGTTCTGCGTGAGCTCAGACGAGCAGTGCCAACTGGGATTTGTAGCTGTGCCCAGCAAGGATGAACACCCTAATCCCCCTGACCTCAGTCTCAATCCTTTTGTAAACACCGAGCATCCCTTCCCTGCTCCGTGCTCCTAAAAACCCTGAGAGAATCTGCTGCATGAGGTTGTGGTGGATAAATTGAGGTTAAACACTGGCTGGGCAGAAATGGATGGACAGACCCAATTCCCTGTTGGGGTCAGGCCATCCATCCTCTCTGTGCTGTCTCCACTGACCCTTGCTGTGCATTTGGCTTGGAAAAATAACCCTGGAAGGTCTTGGCCCCCATCCTACGGGCGAGGAGCTGCCCACAGACCCTCAGAAACACGGAATGTTTGCCTGTGTTCCCCCAGTCCAGGACTGGGACACGGCAAAGACCAAATCTGCACTGGACACTGGCAATATCCAAACAGCTCTCACTCACGGGCTGCCAAAGACAAACGTGTTCTGTGGAGCTGAGTGAAATTACTCGTGGGATTTGCATCTGCAGAGTCCAACTGCTACACTGAGGCACGCTCAGCAGAGTAACAAGATTAACAAGCCTAAAAAAAGGCAAAATAGAGTGCTGTGACATCCAGATAGGAGAACTGATTGCACACAGACCCCATCAGCAGCATTGTGGATTCACTTTAATGCCCTGGAACACCAGTTACTAAAATCTAGTCCTATATGGGAATAGCCTTGAATTTAAAAAACAGTCTTGTTCTCTTTCTGACCCATACAAATGAGGCTTTCACACAATTTCTGCGTTGAGATAAATAAACACACATTCTCCCAGCTTTCTAAAGGCAAAGGGCAGAAATTTGTACTTTATATTCATTCATTCTGGAAAAACCCAAAATTTTTAAATGTCACAACACTTTGTATTGATTCATATATAATCCAATTTCTTGGATTCTCACTTGTGCAGAATTTTTGAGTAATTTCTTTTTGAAGAAGGGGGCAACATTGCATCAAATCCTGTGGCAGGTTCTGTGTTTGGGGCACTGGTTCACTGGATGAGCCTCAGTGAATCATACAAAAAAGTGAAGGGATTTGGGTTTTATTTGAGAGTCTCCTTGAGCAGTGGACCCAAATAATGTTCTTTGCTCACTGATTCATCATAAATTCTTGATTATGTGGTGTTCCAGGTTCACAATTCACCTTGGTGTCATATTAACATAATAAAAAGTACCAAAGGTATCATCCATTGCTCTGCAAAGGGGCGAACTTCATGATTCTTATTTGATCAGGCAACATTAATCTTGATTTTTTCTATTAGTTCAGTTTGAAAACTCACCTTGCAATGCAAAGCAAAAAAGGAAAGAAAACAAACAAGCATCTTCTCTTTCATAAGTTAAGGAACAACAACCACTTAAAAGGAAACATTTTCTTTGTTCAAGTGAATTTGACTGCAGTCCCTAAGGGACAGATCTGTGGACAGGCAAAGATGTTCCTCATGTCCCAGGTTCCCACAGCATCAGTGGAGGTGGAAATCCTGTTCCTCTGTACTTCTTTCTCCCTATCTCTTTAGAAATTTTAGGAGTTCCAAAGACCTATCTGTGTGTCCTGGAATGTGATTTAAAATACAAACCCATTAAAAAGTGGCAAATGATCTTCATACCTCAGACCTTCCTGCATGTGGTGTTTCTAATGAGATTCTGGGCTTCCTAGAGCAAGAACAATAAAAGACTTATAATTCCTGCCCCAGACATTCAGAGATGGCCAAAGACACAAAGACATCAACCCCACGTCTAAGCTGACCCACAGATTATTACAATTTGTTGTTTCTGTAAACAACAGCTTGAGGCTTCACCAGAGGGCAGCTACTACAGGTGAGTTACAATGGGATTTGGATAGATGACTGCTGTAAGGGAAAAGTCTGAGGATAAACATTTATTTACATAAGAAGACCAACAGAAAAAGCAGCAGTTCTTTTCCACTCCCCTCCTTTCTTGACTCTTCCATCCCCCTCTTCCTTCCTCAGCTTGGTCAGGAAATTGCTGTACAACAAAAATCCACAGGCAGCTTCAGCTCCTTCCCCTGTCTTTTGACCTTTTCACAGTTCTAAGGGCTATTTAATGAGCTTAGAAAAATAATGCATCAGTTAATGGCAGAATCCCTGGAAGGGCAGCATTATCGAGATTCCCTTTCCTCCTCCTCACCCTCACTGGAGGCCCCATCACCCTCAAACTTGTGCTTACAGTTTTCTTCCTTGCATGCTTTAAAATGCCTTCAAATTAGCACTACTTTATAAAATGGAGAAAGGGATCAGTGAGAGGCCTGGAAAGGAGCATTTAAATGTTTTGCTGTGCAAAACATAGAAACAGAGGATTGATCTGGTTAGGTTTGAGAGAATGAAATGTGATTTCTTTACCATCGGGAGACAGCCACACTATTATATCCCAAAAAAGGTGCTGCTATCCATTGTGAAATAGAGGGGTGATAGGATCACCTATGGCCAAAAGATTGGCACCACTTCACCCCTGCGATGAACACCTCAGCAATCCAGGTAAAAATAAGAAAATTTGTTGTTATAAATCTAGACTCCATTTCTAGAAGCTGGAAGTCAATAATTTCTCCAACAGAGACAAAACCTACCGCCCACAGGCACTCTGAACAGCCCATCCTTCTTCCCAAAATTAAACTTCCCATGATCTCCTGTGACACCTGAGCCCGTGTTGTAATTCAGTGCAGAATCCAGAGACTGCACACAATTAAGGCAAAGTCTCTGTGACAGGCTAACACTTCTTTTGAAATGTTTTTGGGCCTTAAATGCAAGACAAGGCTGGCTGTGAGGGTTCCTCACATGATATCAACACGTAGGAACTCTGCAGTATCTGAACCAAACCAGAACTGAGCCTTCAAAACTGTGCATTTTCTCCTGCAGGTAATCTATAATATCCTTAAAATAATTATCCTTCATCTAAGAATTAATTGGGCCTTTCCATTTGCAGAGTCACCCACCACTCTTTAAGGATCTGAGGAACCAGGAGTGGATATGGAGCCACCTTAGACCTCAGGTCAGCGTGAGGAGACACCTCTGAGCTGATTCAACACACCCAAAATCTGAGTCACGCCCTGGAGGAGGCTCTCCACATTAGTTAAAGGGTGTCTTTTAGTGTGATAAATCCCAAGGGTAAATACCTTCATTTAGTGTCTGTAGTTGGGTGGGAAGAATCTCATTTTTTCTCTCCCCTGGCAAGGCTTTGCTCTCTCTTCTGACTTTGAGTTGCCTGCTTGTGTTTTTCAGCTTGAATTTAATCGTGGCTTGTTGACATTCATTTCTTCTTGTGTCGATGTTACCCTTGAGCTTAACAAATCATCTCCTTCTCTGGCATTCTGAATCCTTCTGTTCATCTTTTTCACATACCCCTCAACACTTTCTGTTTAGTAACAGCAGTTGTTTACTTGTCTTAGAAATTCCAGTCTTTGCCTCTCCATCCACTTGATTATCCCATCAGTCCTCCTCTGTACCCGCCCTTATCTGGATTAGTCTCCATTAGGCACAGATGTCTGGAACTGTACCTGGCACTACAGATGGATGTGTACCAGGCTCTGATACAAAAATATTTCCATTTCTCTTGCTTTATTAGACACATGTTGCCCCAGGCATCTTAGAATTTGCCTTTTCTGCAGTTCCATCACATCCTGGTCCCTCAGCAGAGCCTTCTAATCTTGTCTAACATCTCCAGCTACTCCTCAGGCTCATAAACTTTGTTTTTCCAACACAGATTTCTCAGGTCACTTGTCCAATGCTTATGAGGACTTTAGCACGAACAAATTCCACCCAGTTTAGACCAGCTTTTTCCAACACCAATCATTATTATTAATTTCCAGTATTAATGAAAATATGAAGTTGGATCAGACAAGATTGTTGCAGAATTTCACTACTAACCATCCTCACAGAAATACTTCCCTTCTTGGAGAAGTTCTCTTTTTGCAACACTCTTCTGACCAGATTTAACTTTACCTACCTCTGCCTTGGTGAAAATGTCTCATACTGCATGTCTCAAATATTTCTGGCTTATTTGGACACAGATCTAAATTACACCAAATAGACAGAAATTAGTTAACTTCTCAAAGCAAGATACCACACTGTTCTTTCCTGACCTTTTCCCAGAAAAGGTTTTGAGATCCATCTGAGACTGCTTTAATGACTCTGCCATTCCAAGTTGGTTTTGCAAACTACAGAGGTCCCACTAATGGACTTGCAAACGCCTTGATCATTTTTTTCTAAAATACATGTGCTTACAATTCTTCTATCAAATAATATCAACCTGCTACTGCACCAACACTCTGTAAAATAACTCTTTCAGAAATCAGAAATAAAAGCAGTTTGTTCCTCTCATTATCATCACATCAAGAAGTTTGAATTTTACTTTTACCTCAGCTAGAGTAATTTAAATGTCCATAAACTCCTTCCCATTCACACCCTGCCATTATGCCACAGTCATTATCAACATCCTCACTGAATTTGAAAGAAAATAATTCATTTTGTTTTGAGGACAAATGCAGATCACTTTCTAACTTGGTCCCATTCTTCCTGCACGGTGTCAGTGCTTCTTGTCTCATTATAAACTCCTTATTACTATGGGTAAGGAATTTCTACTGTTTGTTTTAATTTCCTCTACAAAGGATCTCCTTCACAAGGAAATTAAAACCTTGACATTTTACAAGTCTCACTTTATCTCCCCAGCTCATCTGAGATGTTGTTCTCATTGCTGATCAGTCCCTTTCTTTATAGATTTACTCATCACCCAAGCAGGTATCTGGAAAGCTTTGATTTTTCTGTTGTCACAGGACATTTCTCCTTTTGACTTTCTGAATCCACCTTGTTGTCTGATGGTTTTAATCTAGAGAATTGCACAAGAGATTCTGTTTTATCCCAGAATCTCCAGCTGTTTCCCTTGTGTCAATGTAACCAGCTACATTCAGAGATATTAATAGAATTATTTCTAGAGTTAGGAGAATAATCTTATTCCTCAGAAATTCTAGGGGAGGGAAAATAATAACAATTATAAAAAGAGCTACTCACTCTAATCAGAAATTCAGGAGCTGCCCAGGGTATTGAGTGAAGCTGGAGGGATTCCTCCTGTGTACCCAAAGGGTGGACACTGTAACACAGGTCAAGTTGATCCAAAAAACACGATTTTGAGTACTGAGGTCAGATTCGCTCCTATAAAGTGAGAGCAAGCAGAAATACATTCATTCATGAATTACATAAGTTTACCCAAAATAAATCTCTAGCATGTGGAGCAAAGATTTTTTTTTTCCTAGTGTTCTGTACAGAGATAAATCTCGCTTTAGTAGATAAAGCCATTTCTTGCCTCTTCGTGTTAAACTGAAATACACTTCTAAGAACTAGATTTAAATGGGGTTATTAGTTGGGAAAAACCTGAGATCCACACTAGATTTTAATTCAGACCTTATGGATCTGAATTTCTATTTGTTTTTTACACTTTAAACATGGTTTACAGCCAGCCCACTGCCCCATAACCCATTTTACTTCACCCTCCAGTATTTTATTCATTTATTTATTTTTACTTCACCCTCCTTTATTTTAGGACACAGGTTGAACAGAGCAGCAGCTCTGCCACTCAGCCCCTCTCATTTTCGTGTTTTCTGGGTTTCCCTGTTGAATTCTTGCAGTGGGTACTTAGAATATGCCTTGTCACTCATCCCTCACAATCCCTCTGTTTCATGTGCGATCACACAGCATCTGCTCATAGGCACGGAGCTGTGCCATGGAGGGCACCCACGGGGAGGACTGGCAGCTGAATTACCTGGGGGTTCCTGCTCCTTGAATCGTTCTGCTATGAAATCCTCATCTGCAGCCTGCAAAGGGGAAACGACAGAGAGAAAAGAAACAGCTTTTCCTTGTCCACACTTTCTGAGGAGTCTGTCGTGCTAAGTACTGGCCTGTCTCCTCTCGTTTGTGTTAACAGTGTCTAAATCACTCTTTCAACTCACTGCCTTCCACGGGAGGAGCTGAGGCAGCAGCACAAATGGATCCTTAAGTACAAGGAGCTGGAGTGAGCTATTTCCATATACACTTGGAGGTAAACACAACAAAAAACCCCAAACAAACAAAAAAGTACTTTCAGCTTCATGTTTCCATATGTCATTTCCATTAGCGCAAGCCTAGAAACCCTCCCAGCCATTTCTCCTTGCCTTAAGTGTGTCTCAAAAGAGCTTTGAAACTTGTATCAATCCAAATATCAAAAAATAATAACCTGGAAAGAAACGTTTTTCCACCCACCAGTGACCACTCGATGTGTTGGTGCTGCAGCTGCACCTCTTACGAGTTCCGTGCTCTGATCCCAGAATGAACTGCATGAAATTTGGAGCACAACGCAGGACACCAAAGTCCGAGTTTCTCCAGAGGTCACCTGGCCCTTGAGGTGTTTGTGCCAGGAACCAGAGCTCAGAGGCAGCTGGGAGGAGCTGTGGTTGCCCCCACATTTATTCCCATCAATAGATACAAATGAAGAGGAAAAGCTGTGTCACCCCAATGTCCTTCCTCTACTTCCCATTAACAAGGGAAAAGCAAGCCATGAATGGGTCAGCAGCAGAGATTTGGGGCTTTAATCTGGCCCCTACCTGGACCCAGCTCAACAGCAAGGCAAAGAAAAGCCAGTCCTTGGCTCTTGCAGCCTCGGGTGCTGTGTGGGACCTCTCTCTCTGTGTGCCTGTTGCTGCTGGGAGCTCCCACTTTGGAGTGATAGTCACCCAAAAGGAGATCAAGGCTGCCTACAGGTGCTCTTCCTAAAATTGCTTTCATTTAGAACTATTTATCAGCATTTTCACACCATTTTTCAGCCACTCTCCTCAGCAGCTCTGTGCAATGTAAATCCCTGCAAGCCATCACCTGATAAAATATAATGCAAGAGGCAGGGAAATTCAATTACATCAGGCTGGCTGTGCCAGTCCCAGCGTTCTGCTGGGCTTCAAAGGGGGAGGGATAACAGGGAGACAGATTTTGTGGGCACGTGTGTGCAGTAATTTCTGCTGCTGATCTCTCAGAGGCAAAGTGATTGCTAAGTTGGCCCAAGACGGGGAGAAGTTAACTCCTGGGATATGACCCATTGCAAAAGATGAAACTTCATTTCAGTCCCACCCGAGCTCAATTTTGAGGACTCCCATTAGGCTAATTTCACCCTTAAACTCAGCTGAAAATGTTCAGAGATTAAATTTAAAACAGTTCTATGATTTAAGGTTGGAAGGGTTTAAAATATCTTTAGTCATAGCACCACGGCAAGTAGGGAAATGGGCACATCTGCCTTATCTGTCATTACACCCAGGTAAGTAAAAGTTGTGCAAGTCACAAGTTCTCTCTGCCTATGTGAAATTAATCCCAGAAAGTTGAAGACCAGACAGAAATACTCAGCATTATATGAGCAATGTGCATTAGCTGGATCAGATCAGCCCTCCAGCCACACACTCAACCATAACCCTTCCAAATTGGCAGGATTTCCTTACCATTGCATGCCAGGTACGTAGGAGACTGTAATGAAATTCCAGGGCAGAGCTGTGGTCCTGGTGTAGTTTCCAAAACCTGCAATGTCTCTCTTGTGGTATTTTCCTAAATCAGGACCTTCAGCGTGCAGCAAGAGCAAAGCTGTCTCCTTTATGACATTCCTTTAAAACCCTGTGCAGTCCTGTGGCACACTTCAAACTGGTTTTTCAGAACGCATATGTATGCATACATACTTTTTTTTCCCCCTGTCCTTTCAGTAATTATTTTTGTTCCAGCAAAATCAGAACAAGCAGAGCAGCTACAAATATCTCAGAAGCTTTTAGAGAGCAGGCAGCAGCCCACACACCAAGCTGCTAGAAGAGGAAAAGCTGACTTGATGAGACTGAGATGCATCTTGCCCACAGAGAGCTGGAGCCAGGGTGGAGCCGGGTGCAGTGAGGCTCCGTGTCCCGTGTCACTCCCATGTCACTCCCATGTCACTGATTCCAGCCCCCACGGACCTGTGGACCCAGCACTGGGCACAGCTGAATCCACCCCACCTTGCTGGAATGGCTCCGTGGGGGAAGACAGGGAAAGGGACCAGTGGGAAAATCGCATTTGGCTTCCCGTGCATAAAACCCAGGAGCTGATGGCATTTGCTGCACAAGGTTCAGGGTAACACTGAGAGCATCCCTGGCTTCTGCTGACATGGGACCAGACAGAGAGGAGCCTCTGACTTGGAGATCAAGTGTCCAAAGGGGTGTTTCAGCATCGTGTCCAAGAAGTTGTTGCATATTAATGGACCCTTTGGCACTGGTAGGTATGGGAAGAAAGAGCTGTTGGAGCAGGTCCAGAGGGGACTGCGAAGATTGTTAGAAGGCTGGAGCACCTCTCCTCTGAAGAAAGGCTGGGAGAGTGGTGATTGTTTATCCTGGGGAAGAGAAGGCTCTGGAGAGACTTTATAGCACCTTTCAGTGGTGAAAGGGGCTCCGAGAGAGCTGGAGAGGGGCTTGTGACAAGGACAGGTAGAGACAGGACAAGGAGAGATGGGTTCACACTGAGAGAGCGTGGGCAAAGTTTGGATATTAGAAATAAATCCTTCCCTGGTGAGGGTGGTGGGGCCCTGGCTGCCCAGAGCAGCTGTGGCTGCCCCTGGATCCCTGGCAGTGCCCAAGGCCAGGCTGGACAGGGCTTGGAGCAGCCTGGGACAGTGGGAGGTGTCCCTGCCCATGGCAGGGGTGGGATGGGATGATCTTTAATGTCCCTCCCAACCCAAACCCTTTTAGGATTCTGTGATTCTGCAACAGCCCAGCTGCATTCCAGGGAGGAACCTCCTTGGCTGAGCCACGTGCTCTGTGCCTCTGCTCTACAGCCAAACAGCAGCCCAGAATCTCTGACTTTGAAACATCTGGAATAACCTCTGATCTCTTCTGCCAGGAGCTCCCCCGGCCAAGCTGCACGAGCAGCTGGTTAATTCTAACTCACCTCCTTGAAGTGCAGAGTCTTATGACTACTATCCATTACCTTGGATAAATATTGGAAGAGCAGCCCACAGGACACCATGCTCTGGGATGCAAATGTGGTCAGCCTCGTGTCCTCAGGAGCCTTCTGAATTTTTAGGCAGGAAAACTGCTCTTTGAGCCCACGGTGATCCAAGAATTAACTCAGCCTCACCTACAGAAATTCAAGGACACCGAAGATGTGGCTGCATTACCTACTTGTGACAAGGCTTACGTACCTGCTTAATTTTAGGCTGGTTCTCAGAATTTGCACAAGAGCCCTTTTGTAAGGGGTGTTTTCCTGGCCTGAGTATCAATGCAGGAACAGCTACATAAAATCAGTGTCAGGAACAGAAGAGAATCCTCTGTGGGGAGAAAAGTTTTGGAAAAGCAGACATAAAGGATCCACTGCCTGACGCTAATATTCCACTTTGGAAAGCCAATTTATTATCCCTACGGAATTGAATATTCTGTTATGGGAAAGCAGTTGTTTGAATAAATGTGTGTGAGGGAAAACACACACACGTACAAACTCTCACACATGAGATATTGATTCAAATTGTATTTATGATTCCTCAGACCTTTAAGAAATTGATTTTAGACTATTCTCCCTTTTTCTGTCTCACTCCAGCTGAAAATCAAAGCTCAGTGTAGGATCCTTTAATTTTTTTTTTTTCTGATACAGGAAAAAAAAGAAAAAAAAAAGACTTTTTTTTCCCTAAAGTTTGTGTGGATAGGAAAAAAGGGCCCAGAATCCTGTGGATTTGGTGTTCAATATTCTGTCAACTGACTTTTCAAAGACATAGAAATCTTGGAAATGACATTTAAAAATAAACAAGGAAACAAACACAGCTCCACTTCTTTCCTTTTCAAGTAAAGTATCATTTATTTTCAGTAAGTTCAGACAACTACTTGATTTTGCAATTCGCTTTTTCTCTCACCTAAGTCTTCCCTGGAATTCAGTGTTCTCATTAAGACTTTTTGTTTTCCAAGAGACTTACACAAACTAAAAGTTACAAAACAGCCCCTGTGCCAGCCATCTGCACTGGCACATATCTGCCAAGCTGAATGCAGCCTGCAATCCAGGCTTTGGACCTAAATAAACAATCCGTCTTTATTAGGCAAAGCACTTGAGAGTTTGCTCAACTTTAAGCACAGGTTTCAATAGAAAGACAGTACCTTTGCTGAGCTTTAAATGTCCTGACAGTGCCTGTTTGTGCTTGGAAGGAGTTTGTCCTGCCAGTGGTGTCCAGGAAGACCTGCATTAATCCCAAGGTAACACAAACTCAGCCTTAGTGTCTGACCACAAGAAAGTATTCCCTGGGCGTGGGAAGATGTGTCCCAGGTTTTCAGGGATGAACCTCTGCCTTCCTCCAGCTCCTCCCATCTTCTTCCTTTTCACCACCCCCTGTGCTTTCTGCCCAAGTCAGTGTCTTCCCCATCAAGGGGATCCAGTTCATTTCATTCCAAGCACCAAGCACCAGCTAATTATAAACCAAACACAAATTAAACCCATCTTCCCATCCTCCCCTCCGAAACCCCTAATTGCCCATTACCCTGCATTGTGCTCTGACACAAAAGTAATTCTACTAAGTGGGGAGTTTTGTTGTTGTTTTTTCTTTCATAAAAAACTGTTAATTTGCTATTAAATCTCTTGTTGAAAGACTAATAGCTTAATGAATGCATTAAACGTGCAAATTAGGGTTTTTTTACTGCATTACTTCGTGGAAGATTGAAAGGGTCCCATACATCATCGTTGGCTCAGTAGGATTTAATGAGGCATTAGACCATCCTCTGTCTTGGAGGCCAGACTATGAATGATCCCAGAATTGTGCAGGCAACACTTGTCCCGGGTCCCTCTCCTGCCAGGGACATATATTTTCCCCTTGCCTGTTTCTTCTCCCGTCACTGCTGATGTACGTGAAATAAAAATGTAGTTTCCAGATCAGTTTTATAATGAAAAGTAGCCCATTGCTGATGACAAATGTTGTTTACAGTCACTAGAAAAGAGGGTGGAATGGCGAGTGAATATATTAGAGGAGGAGAGGATAGCTTTTATATTCATTATACTGCCATTTTGGGCCTGTGAAGACACATAACCTTTCCCTCTCTCCCTCCATCATACAGTCACTTTCAGATGTCTACATTAAAAGAAAAAGCTGCAGGCAGTGTGCTTTGCATTACCTGCTATCAATGGAGAAGACATTTTCCACCAGTCAAATAGAGCTCCTTGTGGGAATACTTTCCCCCTAAACACACTTTCCGAGGTTTTCCAGATGCTTTCCCTGCTGTGCCCCTCTCCAGGCATCTTTCCTGCTCGGCACAAAAGAAAACCTGCATAGGACAACTGGGAAAAGCCAATGCAAAATCCAGATGCTTACCAGTCAGAAAGGAGGGTGGCATGGCTTGGAACAGACTCCCCAGGAAGGGGTGGAGCCACCATCCCTGGAATTGTTCGGGAAATGGGTGGGTGAGGCACTTGGTGGGATGGTTAATTGACAAGATAATATTCAGTCAAAGGTTGGACTTGAGGGCCTCGGAGGTCTTTTCCAGCCTTAATGATTCCATAATTACGTGCTCAGAATGGCACAGGACAGCAGCAACCACCAGTGCCTGCCTGAGGAGAGGGCAGCCTCTTCAGAGGGGGTTATTTGGGAAGATTTCAGACCTCTGGGGCCTGAAGGGGAAGTCACAAGCCTCATCTGCTCAGGAGAGAAATTTGGTACCCTGAGCTCTACAAAAAATTTCATTTGAGCTGTGGAAAGCCTGGTTGGGGGCCTTGGTTGGACAAAGTTTGCAGAAGCTTGAGGGTTTCCAGCATGGGACCCGGAAAACACTGCTCTGGAGAGCAAGATTTTGAATGTGGAGAGTGCAGATAAGAACAGGTTTGGAGGAGAATCTCTCCTCTGAGGCCTGGTAGACTTTTGCGGCTCAGGGAGAAGTGAAGGCAAACAGAGGATGGAGTTTGTGGAAGAAAGAGCTTTATCTTGGCAACAGCAAAAGAGAAACTTCATTTTGGGAAAAGTCAGAGAAATTAAAATCCAGGAGAGGAAGGCACAGTTTTGATACTTTTGGGGTTCTGTCTGATAATTAACAGAGGAAGAGGTCTGAGGAGAGGAGGCTGCAGGACAGCCATGAGCTGAGACGAGCTGGAACAAACCCAGAGTCAGACAGGCTGGCACCCATCCCACCCTCTTGTCTTTGCTTGTAACTGCTCCCTGCCACGATCAAAAGGCTGTCAGATCCTAATAAAGTCTTAATGCATCATCTCGCATTCACACTGACTCGTGTGAGACATCCTGGGCATCCAAGTTTAGTGGGTCAGATTCCTTGGCTCCTTCTGTAGCCAGCAAAGAAGGATTAGCTCCTCCAGATCTGCAACAGATAAGTCAGGATCCTGGCAGGGAGCCTTTTTTTTTCAAGACTTCCTCTGCTGGTTTTACAAGGAGCTTTAGGGGTTCCAGCCAGTTGTACCAGACACCCAAGTCAGATGTCTGAACTGAGCAAACAGCTTCACAGGACTCTGGGTTTATTCATATCTGCAAATCCAAGCATTTGAAAAGCAGCAGGACTCCCCTGCTGCAATTAATGGCTTGAGGTTAGGAATTATCTAAATATCTTCCTGTGTGCAGGAAGAGCCACAGGGCATGGACTTGCCATTACACCTGTATGGTCTCACCTGAGCTGGTCCCCTCCTCTGGCCTGGAAGGAATCTCACGGGAGAGGCACATAAGGGAACATCAGAATGGAAATGAACCTCTGATTGTGTGAAAATCTGCAGGAATGTGGCCCCAGTGTCATCCCTGGTGCTTTCCAACCATGTCTACATTGGGTGGGACCTCCTCTGGTTTGCATTCAAGCCAAAGCAGAAAGAGGGAACCTGCCAGGCAGTTTCTTTCTCAGGGATATGGCTTTTAGGGGATGGTGCAAGGACTGAAGAACTGATGTCTGCTTGGGAAACACTCGTGTTCTGCTGAGTACCAAGGATATGCCACATTTACCCCCAGGCCACTGACACATTCATTAATTTGTTAATTTATTGGAGGAAAGTTTCTGCAGCCAACTGAAATGTAGGGGTTTGGTCTCAGCAAGGTGAATCCAGAGGGTGACAGGCCTCCGTAGCAGAGAGATTATTGGTCCCATCTCTCTGAATATCAGAGCTGGTGTCAGAATAACCACAGTGATGTGGACAGTGCTGTGCAGGGCCTTTAGAAAGGTCCTGAACAACCAGCACAGACAGGATCTGTAACTCCCAGGTGGTTTGTGAAATGCAGTGGATCCCATCCCCGTGACACCGCAGGACACTCCCATTAATGCTCTCTATTAATTCACAGACAGAATAGAATAATACCATCAGAAGTTCACCTGATCTTTTTGCACCTCAGAAGATATGAAAATGGTTGACATTTTTTGCATTTTACTGCACCCATAATTAGGAAATACTGGGTTAAAATTCTGAGTGAATGTTGATTGTTACTCTTTAGAAATACAACTATTTCTGAGAGGAGAGAAGGCAGTCCAGGTCCCTCACAACAGAGCTGTTGAAAACACACATACCCACACACAAAGAGCAGTGGAAACTCACAGGTTTTAAATTTTCAGACCTGTGAAATGGGTATTTACAAACAACTCTTTTATCCAGGACAGTTAGAAATCAGAGGCATTCATTTAAACCTTAAAAACTGTGAGTATTTGTACCCTGTGTACAGGTGAGCACCAACAGAGGTTCTGTGGAAGAGGATGGGTCCCTGCTATTGAAAATAAACATCTCTGTGTTTGCATTGCCCATCGCCAGGGCTCCCATTGTTCCCTGCACACAGCACAGCAGCAGAGTACAAGGTCAGTGGTAGAGTGTGCTCCCATTGTTAGTGTTTGAAGAGGGAACATTTTATCCTTCACAACAAATCTACATACAGGCTATTGAATGAAATACAATAGCCTCGCTAAATTACTTCATCCATTAGCTGGCTGCCTGTAAGAAAAATAAAACAGTATATTTTTATACAATCCATTATGGATTGTGTGGTAAACAACGTGTGTTCAGGGGAAAAAAATGGTATCTGATCCCAAAAGCAGACAAATTTTGGTATTCAGAGGAGGTGGGAAATTTCTTTAAGTATTACTTAGTATTATTTTAGGACGCCAAGATGATCTGAAATATGAGTGCTCTATGTACACATGGGAGAAGCTCTGTTCCAAGGGGTCTGTGACTGGAGCTGGTTGATCCAACATGCACTTCTCACCTCCAAAGAGAGGATCGGGGTGCAGACAGAGCTGGGGGCTCCCCGGGGGCTGGGTCCTGGCAGGGTGAGTGCCAGAGCCTGGGACCCATCCCACCACCCCAGCCAGGGAGCAGGACAGTGGTGGGGACAGGCAGGGCAGCCCAGCATCCCTCTGGGGCAGGGACTGGTGGCCCTGGGCTGGGCTGGGCTGGGCTGGAATGGGGCTCTGGGTCCATGTGGCGTGTGTGGGATGAAGTCCCTGCCTTTAGGGATACAAATCCCAAACCTTAAAGATTTCCCAGATCTGGAGGGGAGGGGGTGAGGGGAAGAGGAGCAGGTGAGCAGCAGCTCTGCAGTCAGTGCAAGCAGCAATCAGTGCATTGCTGATAACACTGTCAGGTCCTGAGGGTTGTGTCACAGTTCCTCCACTCTTTTCATCCCAGAACAGGCAGTGATAGCTGTCCTTGATTTTCCTTCTGACCCTGTGGCTCCCAGGCACTTCTCCCAACATTTGCATTTGTGCCCCATCAGGCATTAAGGCAAGAGCCTTGCTGTTGAAGACAAGAGGTTGGGACTGATGTTTTCCTTTCTCTTTTTTCCCTCCCTCTCAGACTCTGCTGATGAAGCTTCTCCCTTCCTCCTCAGTATTCCCAGTCTCCCTCCAAACCCAGGACTCAGCTGCCATTCTCCAAAACGTAATGTGCAGATGACACTTCAAGGATGTAATCAGAAAATGTCGTGGGGGATGGAGGACCAGGAGATGCTGACACAGAGAAACCATTCTATTTTAAGCAAACCAAGTGCATGCCTACTCCCGGCTCTCAAATCAGCAGGGCTGCCTGCTCTGGAGCCATGAATCCTCCAAATCTCACTGAGGAAGTTGGACTTCTTTCCCCAGCCTTTGTAAAATATATGCTGTATGCTGGAAAGGGTGCAAGGATTTCTCCAGTGGGAGTTGGGGCAGCTGGATGGGCTGGAAGGGTCTGGCTGGAGCAGAAAGGAGATCTCAACAGAATGGATTTATCTGGCAAGTTGAGGGCAACTCATGAAACTCTTGAAGATATCCCTGAAGTGACAGTAACTGGCTGAGAGCTCTCACATCCTCCCAACATTTCCTGTTAATAATTTGGGCACTCTCCATCACCGAGGCTTTGGCCTGTGAGAAAGGCTGCCCAGGGAAGTGGTGGAATTACCTGGAAGTGTTCAAAAAACATACAGATGTGATGATTAGTGGACCTGGCAGTATAAGGTCCATGGCTAGACTCAGTGACCTTAGAGGTCTTGTCCGACCTTAATGATCCTGTGATCCTAAAGCACCACTGTATGGGCCAAGGAGACTGGGCTGGCACTGGGTTACTCCATCCCTGTTTCTGCTGATGCCTTATCCCTGTTCTTAAAATCAGAGC
>VZRO01003965.1:94023-112608 GCA_013397915.1 Daphoenositta chrysoptera | reverse complement strand
TTTTTTTTTTTTTTTCTGCAGGAAGATTGGTTTTGAGCCATGTCTCCACGTTTCCCTTCAGACTCTGTGAAGGTGCAGAGCTGTTTGGTATTCAGGGAGCGCCGGAGGCTGAGGGTCATTCAATATTCCAGTGTGAGGAGCGGGGTGCTCAGTATTCCAGGTGTGTGCCAGCACCAGCAGCCAGGGCTGTGCAGCTGGGGATGGCTCAGCATTCCTAAGGTCTGCTCCAGGCACTGAAAGGCTGTCGGGGAGCCCTTGGGTGCTCGCCAGGGTGAGAGGCCCTCGGTGTCCCCAGCTCTGTCCCTGGGAAGGGCTGAGGACAGGCAGCCATCCCATTCCCTGCTGGGAGAATAGAAACGAAAGCCATGGTCAAAGGGAAAATTATAATGGAGAGGAGAGGGAGAGAGAAGTGGGGAAGATGAGAAGGGAGAGTGATGAAAGGGCAGCACTTCAGAAAATGAGACCTCGGAGCCCCTCACTGGGTACTTTGCAGGAACCACACTTTAGGTTTAAATAAAAAGGGTGGAGGCAACGCATTCCACCTTTCTAAGGCTGACTGAGGGACCCAGAGCGAAGCTGTCCAGATACACTCATCACCACATTGTTTTGGTGTTGGTCAGTGTTGGGTTCTGTGATAAAAAGTTCATCCCCACAAACAGGAGGTGGGGGAAAGCCAAGGAAGCACGCAGAGAAATGCAGCCCCTTAACCCAGCTCCTCATAGGGTGTCACAGCCATCAGCCCCATCCCTTGGGGAAAACCATGGAGGAATCCATGGGAGAGCCTATTCAGCCCCCACCCTCACACTGAGAAGGTCTGCTGTCAGTAAGGTCTGGGACTCACTGCCAGACATAGGGAAGAGCATTTTAGGATCGTACAAAACTTCGTCTGCTTCTAAATTTTCCTAACGAAATCGGTGGAAATTCTGACATATTGAGCATGAGGAATGTGTAACTCCATTAGTGTTTGTTTTTGTTGAAGTTATGATAATTTCACAACAATACTGAAACACAAAATAATGACAATAACAGAAATTTTTGTTTTATTCACTCAAATTATTTTTTCTTACAAATCAGGCACTAACAATTTTGCCTTCTCAGAATGAAAATCAGATTGTGGAGAGAGAAAAAAAATGAATCTGAGGTTTTGGATAGGAGAAAATATTTCCAACACAGTCCTTTTCATGAGGCCATCTGCTCCTTCGTTACCAGGTGTGGGTTTGTAGGTGTTATGTGCCAGCTACTACAGATGACAAGCCAGCTCTGTGTGCAGGTACTTCTGAGGATGCCTAGCACAGGGCTGAACAAATGGCCTGCCTATGCAAACTGGAGAAAAAGTTGTGTTTTGGAAAACCAAAAAGGAGACTGGACTCTAATGCCTGCTGTAAGGGATGTTAACTCCCCAGAGAGTGGATGTGGCCTGGAGTCAAAATGGGCACCAGTTAAAGCTCACCCTGCCTTCAAAAGGTGTTGATTTTTCTCTTTATATGGACATGTAGTGATAGGACAGGGAGGATTTAAACTGAAAGAGGGTAAATTTAGATTGGATATTAGGAAGAAATTCTTCCCTGTGAGGGTGGGCAGGCCCTGGCACAGGGTGCCCAGAGCAGCTGTGGCTGCCCCTGGATCCCTGGCAGTGCCCAGGGCCAGGCTGGACACTGGGGCTGGGAGCAGCCTGGGACAGTGGGAGGTGTCCCTGCCCATGGCAGGGGGTGGGACTGGATGGGCTTTAAGGTCCCTTCCACCCCAAATCACTCCATGATTTTAGGAAATCTGCTTCACTGTCTCCTTTCCTTTCCTTTCCTTTCCTTTCCTTTCCTTTCCTTTTTCCTTTCCTTTCCTTTTTCCTTTCCTTTCCCCTTTGTGTGTACCTTTTCTTTCTCCATCAACCCTAGGCCTTAAAGCAGGAAATCAGAGGTCTCTGGATCTGCTACACCATGAAATTATTTAGTGAATATAATGTTTATTCAAGATTCTCGATTCACTCAACCCACTCTCTAAAGGAATCTCTCCCAACATGCCCCCCAGTACTTAGCTATGAAAATTACACTCCCTTGCCCATGACTTTGTCAGTGCAGGGAACATCACAGCCTGCTTCTAAATGCTGCACTGTACTTAATGGTATTTTATGACACATTTTTCAAATCAAATTTAAAAGCATAACTGAGTGGAATTAAATTAATGCCGTCTGGTAATGTCAGCAGCACCGGAGCTGCGCATGGCTGGCTTAGCTCCTAAACCTCTGGCAGCTTCCTGGGACTTATTTCTGACTGCAGGGTAAGAGGGAATGCAGTGATGGGAATTTTTTTTCTTAGATTTTTTCCGTAGAAGGGAGTGTGTGGGAGTAAATAGATGGCAGCTGAGGTCTGGGTAGAGTTTCCCAAGTTAGGATGGGGGTATGCTCCTGGGTGAAGGAGGGAATGGAAATTGAGGGTATGTATCCATGTGAGTTTTGGTGTGATGGATGCATGAACAAGAGCTCTGGGAATATCCCCGTGTTACCCAGGCAGACCTCACTGGGCCTGGTTTTGGGGTGGTTCCCTTTTCCCCTCACACCTGTGTTGCCCTGACTTCTGCAGTCTTTCTATGTGTTCATTCTTTGATAAAGTTTCTCACACACTTTCTGTAAACACAGTCATGTTTTGTTAACTGTTCCTATTGTTTTCATTCTTTCTCCTGAGGCGGAGAGAGTTTGATGGACTGTTCTGTTAACTAATGGGGATGGAAGAGGTGGCAACCTCATCCTCCAATCCATGGTCATTCCTAGAAACATATATATATGAAAAGAATAAACAGCCAGGTCTCTTTTCCTGGCTCGGCAGTGATCTGAGAGAATTCGTGTCTGGAGGGCTTCTTTTCGCGTCCTAGAGCGACACACCTGCTCACGGGGTTGAGGAAACAGATCCCAGCAACCCTACTACTGATGGTGACAATGACTGGAAGGGCAGGTTGTGGCCTCACCGAGCAGAATGCAGTGTGTGCCTGTGTCTTTCCTGTCTGTGTGCAGTCAGGACACGGTCAGCCAGCCTCCCAGCAGCTCTGGAGCTGGAACATTGAACACAACAGCACTCATGTAGGATGGAGGCAGAGTGTGGCACGTGCTGGTGTGTGCAGGGCCATGGACACGTGCAGCCCGATGCATTTTGTGTCCACGGGCGTTGTAGTGCTTCTTCTAATAGCACAGAGCCAGCAAAGGTCTGTTTGAGATGGTATCTGCCTCACTTCTGTACATCATTTTCCTTTTTCACTTTCTGATTTAAAAGTGGCAGTTCCAGCTTTTTCCTCTTCTGCATTGTGAAAACATCTCATAGTCATTTTAGCCAAAATAGATCACGCTTGCTCCAAGACTACACAGCACAGAATGTACTTCATCAGTACCCAGAAACATTTTTTTATCCCTCAATGACTTTACATTTCCTCACCCCATTCAAAGCTGTGTACTTGAATACATCGATTGTCTGGGCCTCTTTACCTTCCACACAGGCAACACTCAAAATGTTCCTTTCAGAGAAGAGGGAGAACATTCCTACTGACAGTGCTGTATTAGAATTGCACAGACCCAGGTGGCATCCAAATGAGCTCTGCTGGAGTGTTCCAGTCTCCTCTTGTCCTCACAGAACATTCAAGTTGCCATTGAGTTGGGTTCACACTGTGGGGGCAGGATGGACTCTGTTTCTCCTGATTAAATTGATGTGGGTGCCAATTGCCACTCAGCTCCCAGGACACAACGGAGCTTGTCTGAAGTAATCCTTCATGAAACATAAACAAAATGTTGCCAACAGGCTGCCCCTGGATCCCTGGCAGTGCCCAAGGCCAGGCTGGACAGGCCTTGGAGTCACCTGGGATAGTGGAAGGTGTCCCTGCCCATGGCAGGGGGTGGGATGGGATGGGCTTTACAACCCCTTCCAACCCAAACCATTCTAGAATTTTATGATTCTATGATAAAATGACCACTGGTCTTTAGCGTCTCTTCTCTTTGTTTGCTTTTCATGTTGAAGGCTATAAAATGTACAGCCCTCCCTTTAGAGGAGATCAAAGAATCCCAGAATGGTTCGGGCTGGAAGGGACCTTAAAGCCAACCTCATTCCAAACCCCTGCCATGGGCAGGGACACCACAAGCCAGTCACCCTCTTCCAAAAAACTGTTTATAGTGGTGACCTCACCACCTCAATGCCACGGTGATGTTCCCATTCCTCCACTGGTACCACAGGCTTTGGTATCTCCTGGACACTTCTGTGATGAGAACACTTTGAGGGCAGATAATGCATTTGTACTGGTATATAAGGCACCAGAGATATTTATGCTGCTCTATAAATAATAAAGCTCTCTTGGATTTACTTGGAGATGCAGGAGTACCAAAAGAGGGGAGCGTAAAAAGTCAGGGAAACAAAAACAAAGCAAAACAAACAGAAACAAACAAACAAACAAACCCCAAACAAAACCAACCCAAAGGTCAATGAAAACTGATACTAAGCCTCCCTAAACACAACAGATAATGATGAAGCCAGAGGAAATGTGAGATCTCTGAGATTCAAAAAGGGAAGAGAAAAAAAAGACTTTTTGAAGCTTCATTGCTCATTTTCTGTGCAATTTTATTTCCAAAGATTTTTTTTTTCTGGGTACCTTCCTTAAGCCTGGTTTGTGCATGGAATTTCCCTTGGATTTCCAAAGGAACTTGCAGGGCTGGAAGCACCCCAGAATTTCCCCATTATTTTTAATACTGAAATAAAATGGCTTCACAAGGATATTTTCCCCCATTTTTGTTTCTCAGACCTTGAACTCGACACAAGGTTGAAGCAGAATTTCATGAACTGTTCTTAATGCACAGGGATTCCAACTACTGGAATTCGGTGCGCCAGGCAGAGGGACGCTCATTTCCTTAATTTAAACATCGAGGTGTTCAACATCTGAGGCTGACGTGGTCACACCAGGCTGCCTCTGCAAGGGACTCCCCTGGAAGATGCCTCATTTCCCTCTCCAGAACAGGCTCTGATCTGGATCAGCTGGATCCCCTCGGGAGGCACCCACAGCCCCAGCCTGAAGGGAGAATGATAGTATAGGGTTAAAATGTTTCTAAAATTATGGTAGCTAAAAGTAGGCCTTGGACACGGGAGTGGGCATTGTCTTTGCTAAATCATGTGAACCTATACCTGTGTACCCAGCTGTGTAGTAGATGATGAAGCTAAATGCGATGATTATTTAGTAAATATAATCAAAAATAATTATTTGATCAAGAACCACGAGAAGGGAATAACAATCATAAGAAATGTGGGGAGGGGGCTTAAACTCATGCTTGGGTGAAAACAATGGGCACGATACCCATGCTTGGGTGGAAACAATGCACACGATGCTCATGCTTGGGTAAAAACAATAGAACAATATCAAATTAATGATTAATATATGATCATATCATAGTTATGTAAGGAAAGAGTATAAAAGTGTATCTATCTTGAATCCATGTCGGAGTCAGATTTGGGTTTGTCTGTACCCCTGATTCCCAGAGCTCTTCAATAAAAGCACCTGCATAGAACCACCCAGTGGTTATGTGTTTCTACGCTAACAAGATGGGGGTGATTTTCCACAGCCCCAGCCTGAAGGGACATTGGGGGGATTTTCCACAGCCCCAGCCTGAAGAGAGATTGGGGTGACTATCCCAGCCCTCTCCCTGCTCCCCTTCTGAGGGGAAGGGAGATGAATCCCAGCCTCGGCAGCTATTGCATCCCTCTGGGGTAGGCTGCTTAAAAATGTCTCTCGTCTCTGCCAGCGTGAAAGCCTCCGTCTCTCCCACCGAGAGACAATTTCATGCTCTTAAACAAAGCGCTAAGGCATGAAAGCACAATTCCAGTCTGTTCTTTCCGTGGGGCTGCTGGAAGAAAAGGGCCACGATGTGCGTTGGGTTGAGTGAGGAGCCGACGTTGGTATCTGGGAAATGTTCCAGTGGGCTGAGCAAGAGGGCTCTGCTCAGTGCCAGCATGGAACGACACAATTTTCATGGAAATGCATCCATTTACACCCGGTCTGCACTTGGCGTGGGGAGAAGAGAAATTGCCCCTTGATCAGGGCATCTTTGACATATTGAGTTATCTCTCTCGTGAGTAATGGAGTAAAGATGAGCACACCTTTGATATGTTAGAGTGGCTGCCCATAAATATTAAAGTGAAGGGAGACTTCACAGACTTATGGGATGGAAGCACCTGCAATTCATCTCCGCAGGCTGCGCTGAGGCTGAGGTGGCTGCCAGCTGCTGCCTTCCCAGAGGGGTCACTGACAGCTCTCTCTGGGCTTCTCCTGCCTGCTTTTCTGCTTTTCCAAGGTCTTCGTGGATGGAAGGAAAACTTTGCCTTGCTCAGCCTCAATTTTCAAGGTAGCTGAGCTCTCAGAGCTCTTTCTGCTGTGCCTGGGGAGAGTGAAATCACCATCGCTGGAGGCTTTTAAAAACAGACCAGACAAGTTCATGTCTTCAAAAGCACTGATCTTCCTGACCCTACTGGAAAGCAAAAGGGTTGACTGGAGGTCATTCAGGAACTTTCCCACTTCTGTTTACCACATTTGCTCCCACATGGCACGATCTCTAAAGAACTATTTCTCAGCCTGTGGTCTGCGCAACACCTGGACATGTTGCATGGACTTGTGGCAAAAAGCAATTGAACTGAGAAATGAAAATGCATTTCCATGTGCTATCAACAAGCAAAATGGGGAGGAAACAAATTAATGAGGCTCAGAGGTTTGGACTTATTTCTGTACATGAAAATTGTGACAGAACTTTCATATTTTTGTTTTGTTAAAAAAGAAAAAAAAAGTGATTTTTCATTTGAAAAGAGAAACAGTGTCCTAAAGGCTATCAAATGGATTAATAGCACAAGGCCTGAGAGGCAGCAAGTCCCACAAGAAGCCCAGTGAGTTTCCTGTTATTAATCACCAAATCATTCCTAGGGCACCAGAAGAGCCTGGTACCCCCCAGCCTCTCCTTTCCATGTCTTTTCTCGTGTCTTTTCTGCTTCAGTTTGCAGGGTGATGCATCAAATAATCCCAAAGGAGGAAAACTGATCTTGGCAGGGTTTGCTGGTATCATCTGAAGTAATTTTCCTCCTCCTCCCAACCCATTCTCTCGCTGATTTCTTGCCAGGGTGTTTACACACCAAAGGTTTCTGCTGCACCCGTTAAGAGAGGAGCAGTGATGCTGATCCAGCTGTTAGATGTTCCCTTCAGTACAATCTGGAAATCAGTAAATCACCATCAGATGTTTACTGGGAACCCAGTGGTGCTGCTCAGCTCCTCCCTGGAACAGGATGAGGGAGCCTCGCACACCAACGTGCTCCATTCTCTGCTGGCTCAACATTCAAAGTGCATTTCAGTGTCAGAGTCTGGGCTTTTTCAAAGGCCTTTGCTGAAAGGAGTGACTTTAATATCATAGGGTTGTTGGCTGACAGGCTGTTGTTGGATAACTGGAAAAAATGTTTCCTCTTCCTAGGAACAACTCTTGGTTTTCCTGCATGGTTTTGCACTGCTACCTGTCCTGAAAGATGTAAAGAAGTCACTAAAGAGCTGAACAAGAAGTTAAATGATGAAATATAATAATGAAATATAACTTCACCTCATTGGAGTTAGCTTCAAAATCCTTGGATCAGTCAGCTTCAAAATAGTTGGATCAGCACTGGCTCTAATTGCATCAACTATTTTGGTTTCTTTATTTATTGTGTTGCTGTGAAGAGGGGCTCAAAGAAAGGAGAGCTGAGATAAATCAAACAGGCAACTGCCTGTGTCAGGGAAGTGCGTGTCAGGCTGGGACATATCACCTGACAGAGACAATGGGAAAGCCATAAAAGGTTTCCCCCTGTGCCAAGATGGGCAATTCATCAGGGTTTTAGCAAAGAAATAGGCCCATGAGTATCCCTGCCTCTCTTCTTCAGCCTGTATGCACTCTGTCCATCCTGGATAACAGCATAAAGGATAAGTGCCAACATTTGGGACCCAAGGATTCTTGAAAGAAAACACTTGTAGGGCTCAACATCTGCTGCCCTGGGCACAGAACAGGTGAACTGTAGAATTACACTAGAGAGGTGGAAATTGAGGAAGAAGGGTGTGAAATCAAGCCAAAAGAACCCTGAAAGAAAGGTATGCATGACAACCAGGTAATACTGGGATTTAAATGGTGTATGGCGTGCAATACCTAAATATTTCTTAGTATGAACTGCACATCAAGGATATGGAAAGGAGACACATCTCCAGAGTGACCCTTCTTTCTACCACTGATTTTTTTGTTGCTGATGTCAGTTGATAGGAAAGGAACAAGCCCCTTGGTTCTTTCCATGGCTCTGACCATGGGTGCTGCTCTTCCTCCAGGAACAACATAGGGAAGTAACTTCCATAATCCATCTGGCAGCAGCTTTCCAAGATCCGTATCACCCTCAGAAGTGTTCACAGCTCAGCACAGGACATCCTCAGTGGCTGAGCTGCAGTCAGGGGTCACTGTGCTCCAGAGACAGGCAGCTCCACGAGCTCATGTCCTGCTTCCCGAGGAGCCGAGGCTCAGGTGCAGAACCCCGTTCAGCTGAAACTCCTGCGTGGGTGCCCAGCCCTGCAGCTTTCACACCGGGCAAGGGCTTTGCATGCAGGATGGAGAAGTGCAAAGACGTTCATTGCACAGCTCAGGGTACCTAAATACCAGTNACCCATGGTCCTCTTTTCCAGCCCATCTCAGGTGAGCTGGAAGTGTTTCCATGGTTCCCACCGGGCCTAGGGAAGATGCTTTTGTAGGCCTTCAGGCCTGCTCTTCTACAACACCCCCGGTGGAACCCAACACAGCCCTGTGCAGTCACTGAGCTGCTCACTCTCTGCAGCAGGAATGCTTCCCCTGCCCTTCCCCCGGAGTGCTATCAGTTAAGTCTTGCCTGCACCTCAGCAGAGTTGTAAGTGTTCTTTTACTGCTGCCTTAGGTACTGTGGGACACCAACATCTGCCTGCTGCACAGCCAGCCCGACCACGGCTCCCGCAGCCAGCTGGGAGTGCACCTCTGCTCAGGCCAGGGGTGAACCCTGAGAAAACCCACTTGTTTCAGAGTCACAGAATGGTTTGAGGTGGAAAAGACTTGAAAGATCTCGTCCCACCCTCTGCCATGGGCAGGGACACCTTCCACTGTCCCAGGGTGCTCCAAACCTCATCCAGCCTGGCCTTGGGCACTGCCAGGGATGGGCACCCTGTGCCAGTGCAGTTCCAGTTTCCTCACCATTCTTCCAGATTTTCACCTGCAAGAAAGAAACCAACTCAGCCTCTTCCTCAGGAATGTCATTTCAGGTTTTAGTGCAAGACCAGGGCGGATTCCTGGCTGTTCTAAGCCACTGAGCCAGTTTACATCCAGTTCAGGTGCCTGTGTTTTGTTAAATCAAAGTAATTTCTCAGGAAATTAAAACTAGGTTTCAACATCTGTAGCAAACAGAGTGTGTGCATACATGTCACATCTGCACCTGTGCAAATGCCAATTAACCCTTATAATTAGCCGCAATTTTTCTCATTACCATTAAGATGAGAATCAAAAGCAGGATTTTCTTCCTCAGTTTTCCTTCTTCTTTCTTTCAGATCATGATCTTTCTATCACTACGGTGGATTATGGGATGTGTGTAACTGACCATGTGAGGCCAATATTAAGGAAAAGAATACACTCAAACCAAACCCTCAGAATCAAATTCCCAAGACCTCAGCACCTGAAACGCTGATTTGATTTTCAGAAGAGTTTCTTTTTTATTTAACCACCCAAAAGAAGGGGTAAATTTCTGACATTTTTCTGCCTCTAGCACTTTTACAGTGATGCAGGCTGTTCAGGGGAATCAATGCATAGAAAATGGAGCATTTTGGAGAAAATTTGACTCTGAGAGCCTTCAACCCTTCTGAAAATGGTGACAGAAAGTGGCTATTTCATCACTGCATGAGGCTTTCCTGCCCTACTTCATGGTTTGTAATAAATAGATATTATCTGACAAGCAACAATACTTCCCCCCCATTATTTATCATTATTCATTAATCACACCTCACTAATCACCTCCATTATTTATTATTATTCATTACCTTTTGAATAAATAATAACAGTGGCAGGGATTACCGTTGTGAGGAGCATGGGGAAAGACAGGATACTCACGTGTGAAGTACCAGACTCCCACAGACTTTATTTATGAAGACGTCTGCTGTGGGTAGGAAGAGTAGGAAGAATATTGTAGCTACTATGGTTTAAGTGAGGAAAGGCTTGTGAGAAGTATTACTTCTCATTATCCCAAATTATATAATTGAGGGGGGAAAAAAAAGAGCCAGACAAGATTTCAGACACTGAACTCGTTTTCAAAATTGAAATAGGAACAGCCAAAATTTACTTCTGGAAGTTATTATTTTATCATTGGATTGATAGGAATGGATTAGCATACCTTGGTTGTTAATGTATGTACTTACAACTCCTCTGAGCACAATTTATTTTTTCCTTAAATCTATTTCAGTATTGTATGCAGCTGCATCGATTTTGATGGAGCTTCTGGCAGAGAGATTTATCTCCAGGATGGCTTTCTGATCACTTCCAAAGACAGAGATTGTGATCCCAATTGAAATGGAAGTCTCTTCTCAGCTTAAAGAAATGTAACATCCCTCATCTAGATGTCCATCAACAGAAAGCTTATTAAAGTCTTCTTAAAAGCACCCAGTAAAGGATAATTCATGGCTGTCCTTTCTAGACGATTTAAGAGATAAAATTTCTTACTTTAACACAGATCTCCTTCCTGTTGGGAATTAAACCTCAGACTTATTGTCTTACACCCTCAGAACCCACTGAGGTGTCCTGCAGCACATCCCCCCACTGCACTGTGGCCTCCTTCAGTCTTTCCTTATTAAGGCTGAACGACTTCAACTTTTCTCACAGGTCCTGTTCCCTGGAACTTCTCCCCTCCTTGCTGGCATCTCTTTGAATCTCTGCAGGTCGTGCCCATCCCAAAACGGGTGCCCCAAGCCCTCCCTCTCCAGCCGAGGCCTCCCCAGGATGTGCGACCTGCCCAGTGCTGCCTTCCAGGGGAGACCTCCCTCTCCTCACTGTTAATTCAAATTCAGAATTCATTCATCCTGGGAAGTCTCAAAACCCCAGAGCCTTTTCCACACTGCTCTCCGCAGGGCAGTTTTTCTCCCTTTCACGGACACAGCCGTGGTTTCTCCTTCCTGAGGAGTCATTTGCACCATTGTCCTATTGAATTTCATCTTGTTGATTTCCTGCTGCTCCTCCGATGAATCAGAATCATTTTAAATTCCAATCCTGTCTCCCAAACTGCTCGCAGTCCCTTCCAGCAAAGTGTCATTTGTAAATTTTATAGATGTGCACCTCAGTACATCATCCACATGGATAATGAAAATATTGAAGTAGTGTGGGACTCCAATCCTAATGTCCTTCCAGTTTAGAGGAGAACTATTCATGTGTGACTCCTCAGCCAATTGAGGACCCTTCCTGATTCAAGGCTTCTTAGATCATATTTTCCTTGTTTGCTTCTAAGAAAATACAGTGGGATGATTCTAAAATCAAGATACATCACAACTGCTGCATCCTCCTAAACCACTATGGCAGGTGGCTCTAATAAAGAAGAAAATTAGATTGATATGACACAAATTGTTCTTTGCAAGTCCATGTTGACTGCACCTTTTATTTTTATTATCCTCCAGGTGCTTATAAATTAATTAATAATTTAATCTATTATTTTTCTGGGTTAAAATGACTGGTCTATAGTTCCCTGGGGCTGCCTCTCCCCTTTCCAAATGTAGGAACTATGTTTGTCCTTCTCTGGTCCTCATACAATTCCCACCAACCATTATTCCCTATCAGACACCCAAGAACCAATTTTAATTGGTAAAAAATTAGGACTTGCAAAATTAGTTTCTCCAAGTCTGGCAGGCGCAGAGCTCAACTCTTCCACGTTTTCATCCATCTGGATCTGCTGCCTTATGTGCTGCAGGTTGTCATTCCTTTATGTTAAGTTTCTTAAGAATCACATAAATCACATCAGGTTAAAAAAAAAACCTTTGCAAAAAACACCTCACAGTCATCTGTCTGCCCATCCTGGAGTCTCTTTAAACTTTTTGCTGTTATACCACAATTAAGATGCACAGGAAAATAATAATAAAAATAAAAGAGGAGAATGATAAGTTCCACAGACAGACCCTGCAGGAGTCAGAGGGGTTTGTTCCCCTCACAGTGCACGTTTGGGAGCACAGGGAACACCCTTTGATCCTCTGCACACAAAATCCAGGGCCCCTTTGAGCCACCTCTCCTGGAACTGGCAGAAAAAAGCAGAGGCAGAAAAGCCTCTCCCCATCCCATCAGCACATGTTGATCCATGCCTCTTTTACCTGGAAGACAAATGACACTCAAGTAAAACATTTTGAAGCTTCCTTACCCCACATTTAGCACTAAAGAGCTGCTGAGTGAAATTTGCAGCCGAAGATGTGTTTGCCAAGAGAAGCCAGGTTCTTACTGCTGCCTGTGACTTGGTGTCTTCCCCAAACAGCCTGTGAGACAGGAAGGGCGTCCTCTCTTTAAACCATAAATCATCCCTTTAATTGGTGATCAGATGCTGTGTGAGAGGCCTGGCAGGTGTCAGTTCATGGCTGTGTAATTGAAGGCAGCTTGCTCTTCTGCATCCCTGCCCTCCTCAGCGTGCTGGAGAATGAATGTGAGCCTGATTGTGGCTTCCAGCAGCAGAGGGGAGAGAAACGGGAGGATGCAGAAGTTTGTCTTCCTGCAGAGCCGTGTGTGGGTGACAGCTGAGGCAGCCCGAGCTGAAAGGTGCAGCATTCCCGCCGGGCAAGGGCTTTGCATGCAGGATGGAGAAGTGCAAAGACGTTCATTGCACAGCTCAGGGTACCTAAATACCAGTGCACAAACAGGATAGAACCTCATAGAAACAGGAAGAGCAAATCCCAGGATTTCACCCACTCACCTGGAGTATTCCCTAGATATCACCTATTATGGGAAGGTGTAAATAATCCCATATAAGGCCACTACCCACAATCTTCGCGGGCCATTGGTCAGGAAGGTCACTGACCCATGGTCCTCTTTTCCAGCCCATCTCAGGTGCCCTGGAAGTGTTTCCATGGTTCCCACCGGGCCTAGGGAAGATGCTTTTGTAGGCCTTCAGGCCTGCTCTTCCAGAACACCCATGGGGGAACCCAACAGGAAGGCACCTCAGACGTGCATTGAGGTGGATTTCAGACATCAGAGAGACTCCAGCACTGCTGTCCCAGCACAACACTCCCAGGTGTGTGGGTCTAGGCCACAAAAGAAGCACTCTGAAACCGACTTCTTTACAGGTCGCAGGCCAGAAGGAAAAGAGGGCCTGGTTGTTTATTCTTTACATATTTATATGTTTCTAGGAACAACCGTGGATTGGAGGTCAATGTTACCACCTCCTCCATCTTTACTGGTTCACAGAATAGTCCATCACACATTCTCCACCCAGGAGAAAAGAATGTAAACTAAAGTTCCAGTTAAGTAAAACATTGCTATGTTTACAGAAAGTGTGTGAGAAACTTTATCAAAGAATCAACACATAGAAAACTGCAAGAGACAGGGCAGGACAGGTGTATGAAGGATTTCCACTGCATGGACTAGAAAATGAATGAAAGAAGCTTCTGTGACAAGAACTCTTATCTCCTTCTCTCAAGCTAAAGTCTGCTTTGGCTCATATGTCTGATATTTTCTTCATTTGTTCTCTTTTTTCTCCTCTCACTCACTCACAAGGGGTGTAGGTGCACTGTCATGCATATCCTAAAACACAGTTTGGTGTAGTCACTGCTCAGAACTAGAGGGAACGTGCTTTCCTTCAGGATCGATATTCTGGCCTAAGATATTTTGGGTTCCTCATGATATCAGCCATCTAACCCCTATTTAGGTGACTAACTCATATTTTAATCAGCAAAAGTTAAGTCCTTAAATATCTTTAAAGAGCTGGTCCCCAGTGTCTTCCAGCTTCAGATCCAATCACTGCTTCATCAGTCCCTGGATCCAATCAGCAGTGATTGATTTAATGATGTCAATATTCCTTTCCACTCCTCCATAATTTCCTGTCCCTGCCCTTTATGACTTACTATAGGAAGCAACCCATTATGATAATTCACTATTCCTACTGCAGACAACTGCTGAAAATGAAAAGCCAAATTCTCCACAGCCCCGAGAAGCATCAGGAGCTGCAGCAGCAGTGTTCAGGCTGCTATTTATTGAATTGTTTGTCTATAATGCAATGCCACAGTTTAAAAAATTAAATTAGTCTAATTATCCTATTTAAGGCGATAACTCTCCTGTTGCTACCACTCCCATAATTTTCTGCATTTCCATCTCCTAAATTATCCACTTCTAGGCTTTTTTTTTCTAGCCCGTATATATCTGAAAAAAATATCCTTCGAGGTATAATTAACTTTTTCATTCAGAATCCTAATTTCCTCTCTCAGACATTTTCTGCAGTGTTTAAACTATTTATTATGCAAACTTAGAGAAGTGAAAATATGAATTATGTACAAATCTACGTACTGGAGTTCGCAGCTAATCACTGCATCTTTGTGTCTTGTGGTTCAAGGGAACCAAAGTGCACAGAGTAGAAAACATCAGAGTCCAGAGCTCAGCATTTAATTTTTTTTCCTGCTGTAAAAGACATTATTTTCCCCGAAAATTAAATAACTTAATGCCATCCTTTTAATGATTTTATTTTTTATCCTGTGGTCAGAGAGTTTCTGATCACCCAGCACTGTGTTTGCTTCCCTTCACATCACACTTCCTCCATCTCCTCGGGCACCCCCACTGCAGTGGGACATGTGAAACCTTGTGACTGATTTTTCTCCTTTTCCTGATTTTCCTCATTTGTTTATTCTTCGCCCTTGCATTTCTTGGCTTTCCCGCTGGGATTTCCCACTGGAACTGTGAGGGTGGGGGCTGTAATTTAGGTATCTTGCACTTACCAAAGGCGTTTGTCTCCACACATCATTCAGGCTTTGGCAACACCCTGAAGGATGCTGATGGTCTTGTGGTGAAAGCTGCACGGGGCTCCAAGCCTAGACTGAGGCCTGAAAGACATCAAAGAAAGAGAGACTGTGGTTGCAAAGAATTTTTCAATCCACGACTCTTCATTCTGCTAATTAATAGCACATCAGTGGCCATCTCTCTGTCCTTTCAGCAGGAAATGTTCAAAATCCCCTGTAGCTTTTCAGTGGCATATTTTCCCGTGTGTCTGTTTGAAATAACATGGAGTCACATTCCTTGGAGAAACCTTTTCACCCCAAATGTGTGCGAAGAAAAGGAAAGGGAAAAAAAAATATGCTTCTATTTATTTTTGCATATGGGATTTTTATGATGCATTAGCACAGAAAATGGACAAGCTCCGTGGGGTTACATCCAAGGAGAGGATTGTGAAATGAATGAATTGGTAGAACTGGATCTTCTGATTGTGTGAGGCTGGGATGCTTCACTTGTCTGTTGGGTTGAGAGCTGCAGCTGGATTATCTGAAATATGAAGAGTTCTCAAAGGGATTTGTCTAAGAAAATAAGACTTACTTCCCCTAAATTTAGCAGCCAAAAGGTCAGGCATTCTGTCTAACCTACCAACCCAAATTCAGTCATCCCTGACTAAATAGTTATTAAAATGGGTGGGATAAAATGTCCTTTTGGATTTTTTCTGTGTGTTGAATACATATTAAAGGAGACCAGACTGTGTATGAACAGTGACTGGACATCTCTGACAGCCTTGATTGTCTTGGAAAGGGGAGGGAAATACAGTCCTGAATCATGGAGAAAAATCCCTTCTCTAGGAAAATTCTGGGCAAGACTTTAATTTATCAGGCCCTTAGTAGCTTTTAAGCAGAGTAAATGAATGCGTTGTTGAAGCTGTGTCCATATTCAAGCCCAAATCAAGGATATTTGTGCTCCTGGAACGAAACCTGACCGACAGATAAATACTGCTGAGGGTGTGCAGCTGAAAGAGGAGTGCTCCAGGTTGTTTTGTGGGAAGACTCATGCTCAAACCGTGAGCTCAAACCCTGCTGAATGTACATTTTATTCCATGCCTTTGGCCACCAGCCCAGTGGACATATGGAAAAAGCTGGTAGGTGCAATTCATTAGGCAACAGAGAAATGGGACTTGTGAACGTGGAAACCAAAATACCGAGGTTCTGTCTGGGAAGTCAGAGTAGATTTTTAGAGACTTTGGGATTTTATTCTGGGTGGTTGCCTCCCAAAAGAGGAGGAAAAAAACATTGTTAAATACTCATATATCAGCTTCAATGTTTCTTCCTAATTGGCTTTGTCTCATTACCAAAGGTCCCTGACTGCTCTTTTCACTCAGGCACGTGGGTGTGTGCCTGAGGTAGAAGAGCTTGTTTGGATTTTTGTTTCCTTCTCCATCCTGTTGGAAGTCAACAGCTCCAGAGGAGAAGGATTTTTGCAGCAGTTTAGCTGTAACCTCGGTGTAACCTGAATTTAACTTCTCAGTCAGGCCATGGGACTCAAACCTGCAGTTTCAGATAACCTGGTGGGAATTACAGATTTTGTGATTTGGTCCCTTAAACCATCCCATTAGTCTTGGAAGTTCAAACAAGCCTGCACCAGGGGGAGAAATAATTGCAGAAGAACTGAGCTGGAACATCAGATGGAGATTGGAAAACAATCAAAATAAGTTAAAAATACCTTCTGCAAAGACAGCTACAGGCTGGTGCTTCTGAAAAGCTGAGTTCCTTCCCCGTCAGGGATTCTCACTATTATTTTTATTTATTGCTTTTGACACCTGGTCTATCATATCAAGAATTATTCCAGCTCTGCAGCCTCCTGACAGATGCAGCGTGCAGCAAATGCCTTCCCAATGCAGCTGCCTCTGTCCTAGCAACAGGCTCAGGATGCAACCAAATCCCGCTGTGATCAGGGCTGGACAAGTTGAAGGATGGATAAGATGGATGCAGTGATGGCTGCTGAGAGGATGAGGCTGAAAACTGTGTCTAGGAAACTTAAAGACTGGCTGCAGCAAATAAAATATGCACAGCAAGCGGAACAGATAATGTCAGTTCAAATCTTATTTATCTCATCAGTAGGAGCTCTGTGAGTTTGTTGCTTTCCCTTTTTTTTGCTATTTTTTGTTCGGAATGTCTCTCATTAACCTGCTTTTCCCTGGATTTGTTTGTGCCTAACTTTGGCAGCCAGCCAGCAGAAAGCAGGGCTTTAATTTCACAAACTGTAGATTGCGTCCCAGTTATTAAACCATATTTGTTTCTCTCTTTCCAGAGTTTTGTTTTAGGCTTGTTTTTCCTTTTTTTTTCTCCCCCTCCCTAACTCTACTTTTTTTTTTTTAAATGTAATTTTTTTATTTCTATGTTGTTTTGCTTCTCTCATTCCCACCAAGGGAAGACAGCACAGAGATTTAACTCTTGGGGTGCCCTGAACAAAACTGCCATCCCAGGGGTCCAGCGGGGCCCCTGACAGTGCCAGGGGCTGTGCAGGTACCCGGTGACACTGTGACAGAGCTGCCTGGGCTGAGGAGCCACTGCAGGGCTGTGCTGGGGAGCTGAGACCTGATGGACGTCCTGGTCCGTGGGGAGAGCAGTACTTTGAGAATGCAGCACCTTTCAGACACTTTTCAGTCAACAAATGAGGTTTTAAGAAGCAGGAAGGACATCCATACTCCTTTTCTCTCTGACTTGGAGTGGTTTAGTTGGTTGCTCACACGTGGGCAGTGATAACACAAACCTTTCCCAGAAGACCTTTCCAGAGCAGATCTGAAGCTCCCCTTGCTCAAACCCCTCTTTTTCTGAACTCTCAAGGAACACCTCAACCTCAGTGTTGTAAATCTCCCCCTCTCCCAAGCAGGAACCAGTTTTGCAAACACAGACTCACAGTTCTGCATCTTGGAGTTTGAAAGGGAGTTTTAGGCATCTGTGTCCTTATTTTAAATAGCTCTTGTGACTGCTGGAGCATGGACCTGCAGATAGGAGCAGCAGAGCTGAATAATCCACATTCAAATTTGGGCTCAGGCCAAGCTACCACTGTGAAAATTCTGGTTGCACAACTCAGGCAGAACATTTAAACAGTGCTTGGGAGAGGGGCTTTCGTTTCATGAGCTTCAGCAGGACCCAGTGATGCCCTTCCTCAGCCACAGCTTGGAATGGGACAGCTCTGAAACCAAAGGGATGCACATTGCAGGCAAAGAGTTCTGTCTTGCTCATAACAAGATTCTCCTGGATATCTAGAGATGTGTTTTAGCAGAGGATATAGTCATAACTTTTCTTTTTTTAATTGTCCATTTCTTCACTGAGTATCATCCACATTCTGTAATTATGCGGTATCTGAAAATTCTGGAAAACATCTCAGTTCTGCTGCTGGCAAAAAAAAAAAAAAGTATCAATCCATCGTGTTTCACCCAGTGATGTCTCTTTTCCCCACGGAGGTGCAAAGATGGCTCATTCAGTCAAGAGATATTGCTCAGAGGTTCCCAATCCATCAACCTGGCATCGAGAAGATGGATGGCAGATTCTTTTTAAAGACATGTTAGTGTACACAAGAACCCTGAGAACTGTATTTCAGATCAACCCATCCAAAAA
>VZRO01003965.1:58497-93994 GCA_013397915.1 Daphoenositta chrysoptera | reverse complement strand
AAAAGACAGGGATTTTAAAGAGACAAAAGTCCCCCTCCAATTTTCCCCATCACAAAGTCTAGCTAACATTTCTAGCACAGCTGCTATCCTAATTAAAGCCTAGGGTGTTTTAAAGCACAGGCAGAAAAATACCATTATATGCTATTTCTAGTCTCAGCTATACAGTCTCCACTGAACCCTTGCCAATCCTATGGGAAAGAAGAGACACAGAGAGATTTGGGCCCAGACATTGGATGTGTTCAGGCTCCTAAATCCCCACTGAAATGGTATCAGCGAGGATCCAGGCTGGAGGGAATCAGAATCTACAGAAAAGTCATTTCTGAGAACAAAAAAGATTTCTGTCTAAAGGCTGTTCCCACTTACAGATTCCTCCTGTGTTTCAGGACATGTTGGTGTTTTCTGGCCTTTGCCTCCCCTCTCATTCCGAGGTTCACTCCTGGACTGGCTCGAGCCACGCTCTGAATTGTTGGTGTCCCTTCAGCAGAGCGGACGTGGGCTCCAGATGGTGCCTTGCTCTTGGGCTGGCAGGGCAAGCACAGCTGAATTTCAATGTCAGTGAGCAGCGAAATGGCTGAGGGCTCGTCCCCAGCCACACTTCAGTCACTGGTCTGAAGATACCGAAACTGGGCTCTCACAAACTGTGCAGAGCTGCTGCTCTGAGAGGGAGCTGCACTCTCTGCATGCACACCTTGAGCAAACCTGAGCACAGAGGTTGGAATCTGGGACCTGCCCTTGTTTTCTAGGTCACATTTTACACTGTCAGTTGTCCTCTAAACATCAGGCCAGCCCTTCTTCAAGCATGTCTTTTGTTTGATTTGCCTTTTAAAAATTCTTTTCCCCTTGCTGATGCTAATGGTATTTTTGAAGCATAGAAAATGCTGTCAGAGAGTTCCCACTTATTTATTTTTTTTTCTCTTTAAATCCTTTTACCCAAACTACTGGGTTCATAATAGCTTTCCTCTTTGTGAAATCAGCTCTGGGTGTGTGTGTATCTGTGTGGTTTGGATGTTATTCATTTGCATGTGGCAAGAGTTAAAATCCATGCCACTTGCATCCAAACAGGTCTGACTTTTAATTCTGGGACTGAATTCTCTTTATCTGTCAAGATGATGAGGTCTAGGGCTACCCTCCTGTTGGATAAAACTTTTATCCAACATTTTGGGAAATCCTTGTCTTCATTTTTGAAAAAAAAACCAGCATATTTTAGTTCTAGCAGCGTGAGATCTCCTTCACAGGCCATGCAGATGAAAGTCTTTTCCTTCCTACCTATAACAGAGAGGCGTGTAAAGAGCCAGACAAGAAATCAAGTCCCTCTCTTGTCTGCAGTGGGTGGCAGAAAGGACCTGATTTGGTTTTTATTTGTGAGAATATTACTTCTGATCACTTGCTTCTGAGTTCTCAGAGACTCGGAATCATGAAATGCCATTTTTGACATAAGAATATTGTCCTCCTACTTTTATTTGTCTGGTTTTGCTTGCTGAAGGCATCATAACCAGTGCATTTAACATTCCACTCATGCAAATCTTCCCATCAGGCTTCAGTAGCACCAAAGTAGGTCGAATTTGTACTCATATGTGAGCAATTCCTATTCCTCCTTTCCTACCCAGAATCTTCACATTGGTGTACAGGCAATTAAAGATTTTTCTATTCCTCCAACTCTCTCGGTACCTCAATTAATCGGGTTCTCAACGTCTTGATTTTGTGCTAAATTCGTGCTCCCTGTCCCTTCTCTTCCTGCTCCCCTTTGCTGTGAGGGCTCTGCTCCCCTGCACCCTGCTCTGCTCAGCCCCTGCTCTCTCTGGGATGGATTTTCCCCAGCAGCTCGCTCGTGCTCACTCAGGATGACCAACACCCCACCGAAATCCCAGCTACCTCACACAGTCCCACTGCAATTTCAGAATGTTTGACACAAGTGAGTTTCCAGACTTGTGGGTAACAAGTGAGTTATTTATCCTAAGACTCACTAAACGCTTGCCAAGTGGGTTCAGCAATGAAGTCTTGCTATTTTTGGGGGTTTTGGGAATGATCAAGTCAGTCCTTGGATGGTCTTTTCATGGTGGGACTGTTGGGGTGACGTGTGCAGGGCCAGGAGCTGGACTCAGTGATCCTTTTGGGTCCCTTCTGACTCAGTTCTATGATTTCTTGGGAGAGAATCTGAGAAAGGATCTCTCTTTTCTTTGGATTTTTTTCACCACCCTCCACATCTTTTTTTTAATAGATATACACAATTTTCTTTTAATCTATGCTCTGAGTACATTCTCAGTCCCATGCAGATCCCTATTCCATTCTACTAATTGGATCATCAGAGATAATTTCCTACATAACAGCCTAAGAGACTCAAAACAACTGAACATTTCCAGTTAAGTGAAAATTATTCTGTTTTCCTTCTGTTTGGAGCTCTCATTCTCAGGACAGTAGTTAAGCATTAGGTCACCAAATCCTTCTGGTGCTGGTGCTTTCTGAGAGTCCAATTGGGCAATTCTGGTCTCAGCTCTCCTGTGAAGCTCAAGGGACGTTCTGCAATACTGATATAATGGAATCCTAGAAGAGTTTGAGTTGGAAAGGGCCTTAAAAATAAACCAGATCCAACACTCCTGCCATGGGCAGGGACACCTCCCACCATCCCAGGGTGCTCCCAGCCCCGTCCAGCCTGGCCTTGGACACTTCCAGGGATCCAGGGGCAGCCACAGCTGCTCTGGGCACCCTGTGCCAGGGCCTCCCCACCCTCAAGGGGAAGAATTTCTTCTTAATCTCTAATCTAAAGCTCCACTCTGTCAGTTTGAGGCCATTCCTCCTTGTCCTGTCACTCCAGGCCCTTGTAAAGAGTCTCTCTCCATCTTTCTTGTAACCCCTTCAAGAACTGGAAGGTCACAATTAGGTCACCCTGGAGCCTTCTCCTCTCCAGGCTCAACATTCCCAGCTCTCCCAGCCTTTCCTCCCAGCAGAGCTGTTCCATCCCTCTGATCAACTTGGTGACCTCCTCTGGTCCTGCCCCAACAGCTCCATGTCCTTCCTGTGCTGGGGAGCCCAGAGCTGGATGCAGATCTGCACGTGGGGTCTCATCAGAATATGATTTCCACGAGTATTTCATTAGTGGAGCCTCCACCTTCCCAAGCACCGTGGAAATGCTGCTGAGGTGGGAGCAGTTTGGGCTCTGAGTCATTGTGTTCTCAGGACATTCACCCAACCACCTCCAAACTCAGCTCACAAAATTCAGAGTGAGCCACGGTCCCTCCGTTCCCTTTCAGGATGAGATTTTTGACTCCCCCTACTCAGGGACAAGGCACCAGTGCCGAGTCCCAGCAAAAATCCAGTTCCCAGCCAGCTGCTGACTCACCCAAGGGCTGCCAGCGACCGAGGCTTTCCTTAAAAACTCAATACTTTTAAAAGCAGATGAATAATGAACTCGAAGCCACATTTCTGCAGCTCAATGGTGACATCCAGTGACTGGCTCATTTATTCCCAGGTGTGCATTCCATAGGGGCAGGCTGGCCCTGCTCCTTGGCTGTGGGGATGGTTCACACATCTCCTGCAATCTCATCGTGTTCATGCTGAAAAATACCTTAAAACAAAATCCCTGTTCAGATTTGCATCATCACTTAATTGCACTGCCTCACATCTCTTTTGTTCCCGTTGAGCAGCTCAGAGCAGCCAGCTCTGTGTCCACAGCCCTAATGTACCTGGGAAAGGGTTTAACTCCACTGATGAAGCAATTCCAGCCTTTCAGCAGGAATTTCACCAGCAGCAGCTGACAGGTAACTTCCCTGTGGCCTGAAGTGATCTGAAATATTTTATGAGCCAAGTTGTTGTTTTGCAGCCACACCATGGCTGGCCTGAGGGTGTGGGGTTTGGTGGGGCTCTTCTGGGCTGTGTGGGCAGAGGAAAAAAGGGAGGAAAGGCAGAGGAAAGGGGTGAAGTGCTGGAAAGGAGCAGAAAAAACAGGCATGAAAGGAAAAATGGATGGAATTACAAGGAGTGGCAAAGAAAAAAGGAGAAACAAAAAAGGAAAGAAAATGTATGGAGGAAAAGGTATCAAAAGGAAGTGAGGGAGAAGCAGAGGTGAGGAGGAGGAGGAGGAGGAAGAGCTGTCCTGGTCTGGGGAGAAATGGTGTCATTGAGGGAGCTGAGTGCAGTGGGGATGGCGTGTGCTGAATAACTCTGTCAGAGCAGCAGCATCCGGCTCTCCACGGTGATAAATGTCACATGTCTTGGCTGACACTTGATAAAGGTTCTGTCTATCAGCAGTGCCAGCCAGCGGGGCCAGCTGGCTCCAGCTTAACCTTCATCACTGCTCTTTCAAAGAGAAGTCCCAGAATTTTCCTCTCTTTCACCGCTCCCTCTTCCCAGCCCGTTCACCCTGCTCACCTCAGTGCTTTCTGGCACTCAGCTTAAAAAAAGACCACGAGCAGCAGAAATAAAACTGTCTGACTTAGCCAGCCAAGGAGAGACAGTCTGGGGCTGGGCTCATCCAACCAAGGCTCTCAAGTAGGATGGAAAACATGGAAAAATCATGGAAATGTTAGAATTACAGGGGGGAAAAAAAAGAAAATAAATAATCTCACCGTTTAAACCAGGCTTGCAGCTAATGAGTCGTTGAGCAGGGCAGCTCCTCAGCCAGTGTTAAAAGATGGGTGCTGATTTACACCACAAGAATTTGGCCCTTGTCCTAATTTCACCCCAGCTGGCAACAAAGAGCTGCTCACTCCATCCCCTCCCACCACAGTGAGATGGAGAGAACTGGAAAAAAACAGTAACTTTTGGGTTAAGATAAGAACAGTTTAATATTTGAAACAAAATAAAAGATTGTAATAGTACTAACAATACTAATGCTATTACGACTACTAAAGAAAAAGAGAGGATTAAAACCCAAGAAAAACAAGTGCTGCACAACACAACTGCTCGCTGCCCCCTGCCCAATGCCCACCCCATCCCTGAGCAGTTTCAGCCCCTTCAGCCAAACCCCCTCAGTTCCTCTGTGGTGTGGAGTGTCCCTTTGGACAGTTTGGGTCACCTGTCCTGGCCATTCTCCCTCCCAGCTTGTGCACCTCCTCATTGGCAGAGCATGAAATGCTGAAAAGCCCTGGATTTAGGGAATCAACAGTGACCAAACCATCAGTTTGTTATCAATATTCTTCTCATATTGTATCCAAAATGCAGCACTGGCCCAGCTACTAAGAAGAAAATTAACTCTGTCCCAGCCAATGTCTCATGTGCCCACGAGGGGAGAGGAACATGGTGACAAAGGCACTGAAAGGCCAGATCAATTAAACTGTCATTATATACTTAAATAAACTTTGGATTGGCTCTGAGAGCACTGGGAAGCAACTAGAGTCATCATACTTCCCACGGGGAGGCCCAAACATCCTTTAAAGATGCAAACATTCTAAGCCATAATTGGAAAGTGCAGCCTGGCCACATTGTTAGCTTCGTTTTGGAGGTGAAACCAAAAAGGGAAGGTTATTTATTTAAGGTGAAAAATCAGCAAAAAGCCCAAGTGCAAAAATAGTAAAGCAGCTGGTCAGCCTGGAATCAGGAGAGGCAGCAACATCTGAGCTGCACAACAACATGAACCAACACAAACCACCCGAATTGCAGCTATTCAGGAAGTGAATTATTCAGAGAGGATAAGAATAAATCACACATTAGTACATCAGGTTAATATGGCAGCAAATAACAGGAGAACAGGGTTATTTAGGATATATATAAATTCTTGTCAAGTGAGGTAATTTTTTTTTCTCCCTCTGGGCTCAATGAGACAAACATTCAGTCAGTTCTGAGTATCTCAGCATCAACAATGTATTGACAACTTGGAGGGAACTCAAAGAACATCTTCAGAGATGATTTAGGGACTGGAGGGATTGATTTACAAGGAAAGATTTTATGCTCTAAGTGGAATAGATTCATCTCTACTATAACTCCATTGATGTCAAAGGGCCAAGTTTTGCCCTCAATTACAACAATGTAGATGTGGCAAAACTTCACTGGAGTAAAAATGTAAGGTCATGATTAGGGGGAAAAAAATGGAAAAGGAATATTATTAGACTCTGGACATATCACTGTGGAGAAACAGTAGAAACCCCAGTGCTTGTGACATTAAAAATTAACCAAGATAATAGTATTGAACAATATTGTACAGAGACCTGCAGTGACAAGGGAAATAAAAATACCTAAGTGCTATTTCCCCATATTTTTATGATGATGATGATTACTGTTATATGAGAGCAGGAATCCACATCTGAAATTAACTGCCTATTGGTCCTTTTAAACATAACATGTTTTAATACAGACAAAATATAGCAGGGGAAAATCCATCTTTGGCAGAGCCAAAGAAAATAAAGAGGGTTTTTAAAGTACTTAATGGATAAAACAAGCCCTAACAAAAGTATCAGCCTGTTCCAATAGACATCAGCCAAGGATAGTAAAGCAGAGATGGCAAAATGTTAATAATGATGGAAAAAAAGGAATTCTATTCAATTTCAGTTTGTAAACTGCAGTGTAAAGAGATGGCTCTGAGGAAAGGTTTTAGAGGATGCCTGAAGTGAGCTTCAGGTTGATTTGTAATTCGAAGTATGAATCACAGAATCACCAAGTTTTGAAAAGGCTCCCAAAACCGTTGAGTCCAACCTTTGACCGATGCCCACCTTGTCCCCAGCCCAGGCTCTGAGTGCCACCCCCAGGCTTTTGGGATCCCCTCCAGGGATGGGCACTCCAAACCTCCCTGGGCAGCCCCTGCCAAGGCCTGAGCACCCTTTTCCTTGAGGAAATTCCTGCTGATGTCCAACCGGAGCCTCCCTGGCACAACTTGAGACAATGTCCTCAATGTCCTCAATGTCCTCAATGTCCTCAATGTCCTGTCCCTTGTGGTTTGGAAGAAGAGACCAATCCTCGCCTGATCCACCCTCCTGTCAGGGAGTTGTAGAGAGTGAGGAGGTCTCCCCTGAGCCTCCTTTTCTCCAGGCTAAACAACTCCAGCTTCCCCAGCTGCTCCTCACAGGATTTACAAGCTGGTGTAGTCCTCTGGAATCCCAGAATTTCCCAATTGGTTGTTTGCTGTAGGAGGGGAGAACTATTACCCCTACTTTTTGATCTCTGAGACAAAAATAACATCTCTAGCAGAAAAAAAAAAAGCTGATGATTTTTGGAAAAGCAAGAGGACCTGAGCAGCTTTCAGAGTGTTTTAGTGTCTAGGTTTAGAAATAAATCAAGGCAGCTGATGTGCAGTGTGAGGAGGAAGGGAGGCACAGGAACAGTTGTGTCCATCACAGCTGAAATCAGGAAGGTAAGAGGCAACAAAATTCTATCAAAAAGCTGCTCTCAAGCAGCTCTGTGTATGAGCATCCCCTCTGACTGCAGGGGTGGGACCTCTTCCAGAGGGAAGAATCCAGAAGTGCTGAATTCAGCCCTGGAAATACACGAGCTGTTGCTCCTCCCTACCCCAGCCCGTTCTCCAGGAATGTAAAACAGGGCTATGGATGGTCACAGCCCCACTCCCCTGGCCAGGGGCTGATAAGCAAGGGTGATAAGGAGAAGTTCTAAAAAAAAAATGTGCACTAAACTGAAAAAGAAGGTCTTTTAAAGCAGTGCAGAATGAAAAAGGAGGAGAAGGAAGAGAAGACCAGGCTTACAAGGCATGGAGATCTCCACAGAGAGAGGATAAATCAGCTGAAAGACTTTGGCAAACAGCCAGCCGAGTTGATTTTGCTGGGACACAACCTTTGAACTGAAAGCTGCTGGTGGCAAGGAAGGTGAAGAGATCATTTCAGTTCACCAGCAGATGAACAACAACTATTATCGACCAGTCTGGGTACTTTAAATCAAAATCAAGAGACAGTTTGGAAGATATCTAACCCATAAATACAAACAAAAGTCATAAATAATATGAGAGTTACAGGTAACAGGATGGTCTGATAAAAATGTGACATTAAAAATAAAACTCACTATATGGGATTACAAGTTACTTTGGATTGCTAATTTATCCTGACATAAATGCAGTGAAAATAATGGAAGAGCTAATGGAGGAACCAATTAATAAAGAATTAAGGGATAGGAATAGAATTAATGACTGTCAACATGATTTTATGGAAAATAGGTTTTATCAAATAAGCCTGATTTAATTATTTGGGGAGATTCCAAGTTGGACTGATAATCACATTGATGGGCTTGGCTTCAGCAAAGCCTCTGACTCAGTATCATAAAATGTTTTGATTCTAAAAGTTAGAGCTACACTAATAGAAAATAGACTAAACAGATTAAAAACAGACTGAACTTGGTGAGTTCAGCAAGAACTAATTAATGGGGCTTTATCAAAGCATTTTCTCCTTGGGAAATTTCAATGTATAAACATATTAGCAGTGGGCACTATGAAATACCTCTAGCAAAGACTCCCAAATTAATAACAGTATACACTCACTCTTGCCAAAACGTGTCAAAGCAGCAAAGTTTGAGGAAGTGGCACGAGAGGGTACTTCTAAGCACTTCCAGAATGTGTTGGATTTGTCTGACAGGTCCATTTAAAAAAATATCCAGCCATGGTCGGGGCTGTTCTGGTGTCCACGTCAGCAGAGCTGACCTGGGACGACCAGGGAGGAGACATGAAATGGGCTGGGACACAAAATCCTGACACTCCAGCTCCCCTTTCTTTCTTTTTCCTGGATCCCACTGCAGTGTCCCGTGTGCTGCTGGAGGCAACTGCCTGAATTCTGAACTGGCTGATGCCTGCTCTTATTTTTCCAGTGCCATCTTCTACTGCCTGCCCTTGGATCCCCCTGCCCTGGTGAAACCCCTGGCACCTGCAGACAGCCACGTCTTTGCCAGTCCTACCAATGACTGTGTTCAACTCAGAACCTTGTAACTTTGGTACAGGTTGTTAGAACTCAAAGCCTTCTCCCTTATCTTCTTCCAGATCACATCCCAAATAACTCTCCACACTCAAACAGCAGAAGCAGGCCACTATTTTCTGGAATCCATGCAATCAGAGACCTTTCTGAGGGTGTTTTTCTACCCCTGCCTTTTGTCCGCCTGGTAGATCTCTGTCAGATTCTACAATAAACCAACTCCCAAAGAAGAAACAAGTACTTACATTTCTCTCCCTCCTCTCCAGATCCCCACCCACAAATAAGTGGAATGCTTTTAGTGCACTTAGTGTTCTCAGATTATGTTAAAATATACCAAACATACACTGTTCTAGTCTTTCATGAAAACTTTAAATTGCTATTTCTGGGCTCAATTCAACCCTTGCCTCATTCTGTGATAAAAGGACTTAAAAGCACTGTTCTAGAATAGAATAGGCTTTGGGTTTTTTATAGAGTCTTTCACATTCCCAGGATCCCAAAGGGCTTTACAAAGCACTGATGTAGAGACTGGGAGTACAGCAGGCGTAGGCAAATGCAGCATCCATTATGTGCTCAGGGGTGGCTCATGCACCCAGCACCCAGCCTTATGTAACAGCAGAGGGATTGGAAAGGGAGTGGAGCATCACTTGGACACCAAAATCCCCTTAACGGGCCACAGGAACGGCTGGGAGTGGGTGGAGTGAAGCAGGAGAGGCAGGAAAGGGTGGCTGGGGGTTGCAGGTGCTGTGTTTGCAGCAGTCAGTGGCACTGATGTGCTTGGGGACANTGCACCCAGCACCCAGCCTTATGTAACAGCAGAGGGATTGGAAAGGGAGTGGAGCATCACTTGGACACCAAAATCCCCTTAACGGGCCACAGGAACGGCTGGGAGTGGGTGGAGTGAAGCAGGAGAGGCAGGAAAGGGTGGCTGGGGGTTGCAGGTGCTGTGTTTGCAGCAGTCGGTGGCACTGATGTGCTTGGGGACACTGCACCTGGGAGAAATCAGGGTATGGAAGGATTTCTGGGATGGTGGAGGCAATCTGCACCTGGGAGAAATCGGGATATGGAAGGATTTCTGGGATGGTGGAGGTAGTCAGCACCTGGGAGAAATCAGGGTATGGAAGGATTTCTGGGATGGTGGAGGCAGTCAGCACCTGGGTGTGTGTCAACATTCCTGCTGGATAAAGGGTTAGCAGGCAAAGCCTGTCCAGGATGGAGTGGTGAGGGTGGGAACAGGTTTTATGTGGTTGGGGCTGGGAATAAAGTGTGGGAGAGCCACAATAAGATGGAAATCCTGCATTTGCTGTGTGCCTGTGAAGGGAGTCAGTGCCAAATCAGCAGGAAGGGGATGCACATCCCCTGTGGCTGAATGGTGTGCAGGTTATTTGTGTATGTGAGCAGGAGATGGGGTGAGAAATAATTCCCTCTGTGTGGCAGGGAAGGGATTGCTCTGCAGACACTCATTGTCACCGAGGCACATGGAAACAGCTTCACAGGATAAACTCAAACTAACCCACAACCAAACCTGTTGGGTTCCACCATGGGTGTTGTAGAAGAGCAGGCCTGAAGGCCTACAAAAGCATCTTCCCCAGGCCCGGTGGGAACCATGGAAACACTTCCAGGGCACCTGAGATGGGCTGGAAAAGAGGGCCATGGGTCAGTGACCTTCTTGAGCAATGGCCCGGGAAGATTGTGGTCAGTGGCCTTATCTGGGATTATTTACACCTTCCCATAATAGGTGATATCTAGGGAATACTGCAGGTGAGGGGGTGAAATCCTGGGGTTTGCTCTTCCTGTTTCTATGAGGTTCTATCCTGTTTGTGCACTGGTATTTAGGTACCCTGAGCTGTGCAATGAACGTCTTTGCACTTCTCCATCCTGCATGCAAAGCCCTTGCCCGGCAGGAACGCTGCACAAAGAAGGCCCGAGCTAACCAACAGTGGGGTGACCATGGTGACAGCAGTGACACGGAGGGGTCACAGCTCTGGTGAACCTGTTGGGAATGTTGTCACTGCAGGAACAAGAACCACGTCCCAAAGCTGCACCCGCCCACACAGGGGAAGCCTCTCTGTCCAGGGCACCCAGGAGGTCATAGCTCTTCACCCAAAGGGTAACTCAGGGATACCCAGTGGGAAAATCATCCCTCACCCAGTGGTGTCAGGGCTCCCAGCTCTGGGGAGTCTCCGTGGGATCTGTCCCAGTTCCCAGGGGTGGTTCCCTCTCACAGAGCTGCTGCTCTGAGGAAAATCACAGAGGATAAAAAGGGGCTTCCAGCAGGGCCTGTGGACCACCAGGTCAGGCTCATGGCCACCCACGCTCACAGCCCAGGAAATACAAGAAAATATAAACTAAGTGAAACTGCTTCCTGGAGAGCACGTGGCATGGAGTAGTACAGGTCCGTTTGGAACTGGCTGTGGGATTTCTTGATGTTTGCATCAGACTGATTCAGAAAGAACACATATCATTTTACTTCCACTCAGTCCTTTGTTCCTTTCAAAGTCTGGCTTTTTAGGGACTTGGCATTAAAAATAAATGAGAATTTCCCGCCAAAGACTTTTTTTCGGTGCATCACAAGACATTCACTTAAATGTAGAATATTTTTAAAGATGTAAACACCTAATGGATGTTACTTACTCTGATAGAAATGGATGTCTGTTTTCATGTCAAGGTTTTCACTGGAAAAGGAGTTTAAATCAAATTGGGAAAAAAACCAGACCACAAAGCACTTTGTAACCTCTCCTTAAACACAACAAAAGAATAAATTTTAAACACTCCCTCTTCTGTCTCTTTTCTGAAGAGCTGTGGACCAAGTCGTGCTATGTGGTGGTGAGGACTGAGAAGTCTTGAGTCAGAAATAATAGATGATAACACCCTGCAATGACATGGAGGTTTGTGCATAAGTCAGGAGAAGCTGGTGCAGGAGGCAGAGACACCATCATGTCTTTTCACAGGGGATAAAAATCTTATTTTAGATGGAAGGGTAGGGGAGCTTTATATTTTAGCTCACTATAATTGAGATAGGTGGTAAAATTTTCCCATGTGGATCCAGAGATCAGCAATGCCTCTTAAATAAATGCTGTGGAAAATATCACACCACACTTCCACGACACATTCTTATTTGCTCCCTCCCTAACCCCCCCAACAGGACTTGTTTTTGAGCAGAACTCTGCCATAGAAATTTGGGGTTGTGAGGTTTTTAAAACCTGTGCTTGTTCTTGCATGTAAAACCATCCAGATGTTCAGCTGCAGCTGCTCCGTGGGGCTCCACATGGCATTTGCTTCACTCCCAGATATCCCATGAATTATAGAGAAGTGTTTGCTGCAGGCCAGAGAGAAGAGGGGTCTGTAATGCTGCTGGAGCCTGGCTTCCCATGGGGGCTTGGGAGAGGAGCAGCTCAGTCCCTGGGAGAGAGAGAGAGAGCACAGACAGACGGGGAGGATGGCACAGGTCCCAGAGGGCAACGTCTGCCAGGCATCCTTTCCAAGGCAGGATGTCACAACCCTCAGGTAAAGGAGATCTCAGCAACCCAGTGACACTTCAGCAGAAAGATTTCAACAGACCATCCTACTATTCTGTGGTCCTACAGGCATCATGGGATGGCTTGGGTTGGAAGGGACCTTAAATCCCATCTCTTTCCATCCCCTTCCACTGTCCCCGGCTGCTCCAAGCCCCAGTGTCCAGCCTGGCCTTGGACATTTCCAGGGATCCAGAGGCAGGCACAGCTGCTCTGGGCACCCTGTGCCAGGGCCTGCCCACCCTCCCAGGAACAATTTTTTCTTAATCTCTAATCCAAACTTACTCTCAGTTTGGAGCAAGCCTTGCCCATCCTGCCTTTCCCAGCAGAGTTTTCCTTCCCTCCCAGGCTCAGCCCAGCCTTTGCTCCAGCCATCAGCTCCAGAGCAGGTGGGCTGCTCCTGCTTTGCCTGTGCTTGGGGTGGGTGATAGCAAAGGCAACTTCTAAGCAAGAGAAAAAGATTAAAGAGCAGGCAAACAGCAACATTCCTATCTCAAAGGACTGGTGGACAGCAGGTAGATAAGCCATAAAAGCAAGAAAATGTCTCCAGACTAAAGTAAATAGTAAGCTCTAAAAATCTACCTCTGAGAGATTATGTAGGTGGAACTTTACAAAAGAAATCTCTGGGTTTACCCCAGTGTGAGCCATTGCTTTGAATCATTTGCCAGGCACTCCAGAGTTTAATATCAGCTTTTGATACAGTATTTTTCTAAAGTGATTTTGAAGATTATATAGAGGGAAAAAGTAAAAATAAACCTGAATGGGAGGGTTTTGTTGCAAAACCGGTTTTATAGCCTGACGGAAAAGTCATGAATGCCTTGGTTAAGAATGAAGCCCTGGCAGGATTGGATATAATTTCTTACCTTGCAAAGTTTTTAGTGAACTGTCTAAAATACCAATGTGCTGCTGCTGAGATAGGCAGATGGAAAGGAGCTGATAAGCCAGAGACAAAGGAAATATCTTCAAATAACCTTTCAGAGAGACATGATTTAATGAACAAAGCAAAGAGATGGGCTTGGAGCAAAGTCCTGAACCAAATACCTGTTGGAGAACAACACAAAGGGGCTGTTTCACAAACAATTTGGAGATGTTGGAATTTGCTCAAATTTCCTTAAAAATTATCCATGACAGATTGAACAGGGCAGGAAAAAAGCACGACAAAATTAAGTTCTAACAGTGTCAGTAGCTGATGGAGATCTAATAACTGGCTTTTCTAGATGAGCGGCTCAAAAGGATCTCATATTTTTCTTCACTTCTAGAACAAAAAAGAACACTTTATAACTGACAGTTTTCAAAACATCCTTGAAAATTTATGGACCTTCGTTAAACAGGATTTCGCTGTGGAGATACTTTTTCTTTTTTGAGTGCTTGAAATCAGTTCCCCCTCATATTTGTGCAAACCAAGCCCTGTAGACTCTGTGCAGCAAGAGGGAACTAACACAGCTCCATTCCAATGATTTTAGTGCCACTGATTTATGCTGGCTAAAAATCTGGCTTTATTTCTCCACTGCCCTAAGTTTATAGATTTTTTCACTCTGCACATTAGATTTTTCCTACAGTAACAACTGAAAGATGAAACTTAAGCAGAGTCAGACTGAGATGTGGGTAAAGCATAAAATTTGTGGGATTTGTGAAGGACATAAAAGCCCTTTTACCTCCAGGTTATGCCATTGAAATGGGCTGCAGTCTCTGGAAAGAGACCTTTTTCTTGCAAATACTTTAGTTTGACTGCTCCAACTAAGGAATACGCTTAAATCTGAAATAAACTCTGGTGGAATAAGCTGTAATATATGTACAGAGGAGATCTCCATCCCCAAAACCAGGTGCATTTCCCTCCCGTGCCCTCCCTGCCCCTTCTGTTCTTCACCAGCTGCCCCTCAAAATAAAGTAATAAAAATTCAAATGAGTTTTCAGGAAAATACACCTGCGGAGGGGAGACACCTCCTGTCACTTTAATAACACACCAGGTTAATAATATTAAATCACTGGAGGCCAAGGAAATGTCACTGGAAATATTTAAGGCTTCCCACTCAGGAGTGATGAGACTTTAAAGCAGCAGGGAAAGAAGCAGGACTGGGTGGGAAGGACTGGTGAGGCTGATCCTGGCCCACAGGGAAAAGCAATTTTGCAGGGCTTGGCTTCTCATTTAAGGGCTATATCATACATTAAGAAAATAAAAGCTTATATAATGCTGGAAGTGAAATATGTGCTGGTGAGAGGGGCAGGACAGCTCAGCAGGCAGCAGTCCCCAGTTTATCCACCAAACCAGCAAAAGATGGACCAGAGTGGGGCCAGTTTTAACCTTTTGCTGTGCCGAGAGACTTGTTCCTCAATTAATGTCAGAAGTGAGAATTTTACTGACCTGAAAATCATCACACCCATTTGAACTGGCCATACTCTGGCTTGGGTTTGTACCACACCTTGATCCAGCTGGGCATTTTATTGAGGAAACCACTCTTAGAACAAACCCAGCAATCAAAAATACACAAACCTTTCCTAAAGACAGAGGGACAGCACAAGTTTAAGGCTGGCTGGGATTGCTGGAATGATACAAAGCCTTTTGACAGAGCTGTGGGATTTGTGTCACTTAAAAAAAAAATACCATTTCAATTTTTTTTTATTGATCCACGGATATAACTGGACTGTGTGAAAGTGGCCAGGTCCTTAGCTCAGGAAAAAGAAACCCTTCCCTGGAGTTGTTCTGATTTATGCCAGCTAAAGGTAAAATCCTCTTCAACTGGAGGATAATCCACATTTGTTTGGTTCTTGAGTTTGCTGGACAAATGATTCAGAAAGAAGAGGGAAGGAAGCAGGTCTGTGATTTGAAGGACCCTTATATCTCCTGCTGCTCACAGCTCTGCTTCTCTTCCCATCAGAAGGAAGCCTCGAGCACAAGTATTGCTTGTTCAGCCTCCAGGCTGTCAGGCAAAACCTTATCCTTAAAAACCTCAATGATCCCAGACTCCAGAAATGCAACTTTTACCTGGTGTAGTGACAAAGGGATACAGGGATAGGAAGGGTTGTCCCCAAAACCTAAAAATGGGGATGAGAAGAAAGATGGGAGATTTCAAAGCCCAGAATAAAGAGCTTCCAGTCCATATTGATCCTTCCTTAGCTGGCAGCACACAGAGTCGTGCTGGCCACCTCCTGACCTCAGTGGAAAGAAATCTCCACACCAGGAGGAGAAATGGCAAATATAACTACAGCTTTAAAAATCCCCCACTCTCTGGAGCCCAAACCACCAGGTCTGATTGCTGCACCAGGCCAAATTATCGAAATTAACCCAAACAGAATTAGTGAACACAGGGGCAGCACATCATTCTTTGGGAAGAGTCAATAGAGCAGTTGTAGAGTGAAGTCATCTCTCACAAATCATTCCTGGCTCTTCTAAGTGATTAAGGAATATATCAATAAGGATGATTTAGTCAATGCAGTGCTCCGAAATTAAAAAACAAAACAAACCCCTCATGGTAACATCTCAAAGCTCTTAAAGCAGCTCTGAGCTCATGGGATGAGAGAAGTTTTCGTGTTAAATCACCTAAAAAGCCAGGAATAAACATATTCAATATATTCATAATTGGGCTGGAAAAGAAAGAAGATGAAGTTTGTGGAAGACACAAAATAACTGAGCAAGTCAAATCTGAACCTGACTGTAGAGAATCACAGAACACTCCTGAGACAGGGATTCAGTGATGACAAATGAAATTCAGTGTTTGATAAGTGCTAAGTAATGTGTACAGGGAGAATAAGCCCAACTCCACATTTCCAGTCAGGAATGGGATCTTGGAGTCATTGTGATTACTTCTATAAAATGCTAGTTTAGTGCTCAGAAATGCTCAAAAAGGCAAATAAAACGCAGGAACTGCTGGAATATCAGAGGAAAAGACTCGAGGCACAGGGGTTACACATCCCCCTCTCTGGGGTGCAGCACAGGCAGTGCCAGGTGTTGGGTTCCACCATGGGTGTTGTAGAAGAGCAGGCCTGAAGGCCTACAAAAGCATCTTCCCTAGGCCCGGTGGGAACCATGGAAACACTTCCAGGGCACCTGAGATGGGCTGGAAAAGAGGACCATGGGTCAGTGACCTTCCTGACCAATGGCCCGGGAAGATTGTGGGTAGTGGCCTTATATGGGATTATTTACACCTTACCATAATAGGTGATATCTAGGGAATACTCCAGGTGAGTGGGTGAAATCCTGGGGTTTGCTCTTCCTGTTTCTATGAGGTTCTATCCTGTTTGTGCACTGGTATTTAGGTAACCTGAACTGCTTAATAAATGTCTTTGCACTTCTCCATCTGGCATGCAAAGTCCTTGCCTGGTGGGAATGCTGCACAGGAGAGAGGGACTGCACTCCACGGAGCTCTCCACCATTCTCTGCTTCCCGGGAAATGCAGCATCCTGCCATGATCCCAGCAATAAAGCAACCTTTGTTTATGCAGCCTAAACATTTAAAACAGGTTTTGCACCCACTGGTGCTTCCCCTGCGTTGTTGTGTGTCCCAGCAGCACCCTGCTGGCACCAGCCACGAGGTGCCACCAGCACCAGCGTCACTTTTTATCATAATGGGCCAGATTCCCTGCAGGAAAAATCAATGTCATTCCCTCTGGATCGATAGTGAGGGGCCAGTTTGCACCAGATCAGGAGGCTGCTAAATAAAAGTGATGCTGGATGTTTCTTGAAATGAGTTTTCCATTGTATCTGAGGGCTGAAGAATGGGATCCAGGTGGGTTTCACGTTCATCAAAACAGGGCAAATAAGGTTTTATTCAGTGTAATATAGACATTTCTTTCAGTGAAAGAAAAAACCTGTATTTGCTTTTGTTTATTTGATGTTTCCCCTCCCTACTAAGCCCCAGAAGAGAAAATAAGCTGATAAATTCTATAATAGCACTAACACATGTATCAACAATACTGACATGTTTTCAGTTGAATTTTCAGTTCATTCTATTTTCCATCTCACAATGAAATTCAGTTCAATTGAAAGATTCAATAGTAATTGGAAATAAGCTCTGGAAATTGCATAATCTACTTCTCAAAGACCCAGAAATTAACAAACAAACATACAGAACACACACAAAGCTAAAGGACCCACATTCTGTAAAGATGTAATAAGTCAATTAAATTCATGCACAACGTGATTCTTGGCTGATGGGAGAACACAAAGAGAGAGGTCAGATCCTGTTTTCAAAAAGAAGCCTCATGAAAAGGAAAGCAAATGGAAATGTCATTATTGAACATTATGATGAGAGATGAAAGGAGTCTCATCCAAAAAAAAAAAGCTCCAAGGGGGTGAAATGTAAATTGTTCAGATAGGAAGCAAATGAAAGGAGATGTGATAAGGTCAGTGATGAGTAAACATGGGGGAGAGCTGCAACTCAGGTTCAGATGATAACAGTAATAAATACAAAAGGGCCCGAGTCCATAGCAGGTAGAAATCAGCAGAGTTTCGTCCCTTTCAGTGGGGCTGCACAGATTCACCCCCTCTGAGTCCTGCTCACAACAGCACTCAGTGCTCAGGCAGCTCTTTCATCTATTGATACTGTGCACAAATTATTATCTTCACCCACAGAGGGAGAAAGAGAGGGGGTACAAAGGCCCTGGGGATTTTCATTTTTTCTTCTAATTGTAGGTGTGCATTTCGGCTGTTACAGGATTTGAGGATGTTGCTGAAAGCCAGAGCCAAGCCATCTCCAAACAAAACTGAATACCTGAAACTTCCAGAGATAAGATTTGCCCCAAAACAGGTGCCTAAAGGAGTCAGAGGATTTGTCCATACAGCACAACTCAGGGCCACAGAACACCAGTTAAGATCCCTCATCGAAATGGTTTAAATATGGATAAAAAAAGTCCAGCATTAGCTCAGTCATCCCTTGGGAATGCCTAAGAGGTTTCAAGGACAGGCACTGAAAGGACATTGTTTCATAAGAAAACACTCATGCTTGGAAATGTTTATGCCTAGGAAAGGGATAGATTAGATCAAAATGGTGAATTTTGAGGTATGACTGCCTAATTATAAGTTGACACACACACCTATGATACCTGCAGGAATTCTAGACATGGGCACTGCTGAGAGGGGATTCCTAAACTCTATTTCCTGCTCTCTTACAGGGCTCCTGGTGGCAGCTGCATGGGAAATCAAATCCCTGCAGAGCCATCATTTTCCTAGACAAGTTAATCATTCCATGAGGGCACTCCTTCCCCTCTCCATGCCCTGGAGCACAGCTCCTCTGCCTGCTCCTGCACTGCCGAGTGACTTGGCTCCACACTGCTTGTGAGGAGGAAACCCCGGGTTTGTTTAATATGTGGAGCTCCAGGAGATCCGCTGGGATGGAAGGTTCTCAGTGGACGCTCGTCATCATCAAATGTAGGATGATAGTTAATTAGCTGGGATGTCTCTGGGTGCCCGGGAGAGCAGCCATTCAAGCCTGACAGAGATAACTCGTCTGAGGAGCGAGTAATCCTGATAAATGGAACTCCAGGAAAGGAGAGGAGGAATTAGAGAGGCAGGAGCAGTATCTCTCCACGTGAGATTAGGAATTTTGATCCCCCTTCTACCAGTGTGTAAGTGAACACTGACTCTCCAGCTGGCCCCAAGAGATATTTGGTGTTCTCACCCTCTCTGAGCTCACCACACTGACCCTCACATCCACAGCTAACCCTGCTGGAATCATGGACATCAAAAGGTGCTTCTGCCCACCATGTTCCAACACACATACAAAAAATAAAACGTTTTGAAAAAATACGGTTTTTAATAGAAATTAGCTATAAATGGTCAATATCTGCAACAGTCTGATCCTTTCTCAGGTCCCCAGCAAAGGAGGGACATGGACATGTTGGAGAGAGTCCAGAGGAGGACACAAAGTTTATCAGAGGGATGGAGCAGCTCTGCTGGGAGGAAAGGCTGAGGGAACTGGGATTGTTCAGCCTGGAGAAGAGAAGGCTCTGGGGTGACCTCACTGTGGCCTTCCACTACCTGAAGAGAGCCTACAGAAAGATGGAGAGAGATAATTTACAGGGTCTGGAGTGACAGGACAAGGGGAATGGCTTCAAAGGGACAAAGAGCAGGTTTGGAGGAGATAACAGGAAAAAATTCTTCCCTGTGAGGGTGGGAAGGCCCTGGCACAGGGTGCCCAAAGCAGCTGTGGCTGCCCCATCCCTGGCAGTGTCCAAGGCCAGGCTGGAGGGAACCCTGAGCAATCTGGTCCAGTGGAAATGTCCCTGCCCATGGCAGGGGTTGGAGCTGGAGGAGCTGTAAGCTCCCTTCACACCCAACCCCTTCCAGGATTCCCTCCAAGGTCTCTGAGTGAGTGCAAATGCCCTACTACAGGCACCAGCAATTAAAAATTACATCCTCTGGCTGCTACAGAGCAAACCCAGAAACAACAGCCCTTTAATTGTGCCAGTAATGCAACATTCAGACATCCTACAGGGATTTGTTTACCACTGATGGTGAAACTCCACAAAAAACTCCTTAAAACCTGACATGCGTATCCCGGTCCAGCCATGAATAAAGATGCTTTCCAAATCTGGACTGCAATTTGTGAAACCTGCTGAGCAGAAAGGTGTTCCTTAAGATATTATTATTAGGAATTTTATAAAACTTTGAAGGTTATTATTGCTCCAGATTAGGTTGAAATGTTTAATTATGAAGAGAGAGAAGGTTTCTGGCCTTTTCAAAGGATAGCAGCCTTTATTGATTTTATTAGTCAAAGAAGGTGATAATTTTTACATTAATAACCAGAGAGCAATTTCTCCCTTAAACAGTGATTATAAAATACTAACGGAAATACCACTGGAAAAGTCTGAGGAAGGTCACTCTTTTTTCTTATTTCTTGTAATCAATCTTAGTCCATCAAAGGCTGCAGAAATACAGCAATAATCTAAGTGGAACTGTGGACACTTCTGAACTTGCGGGCAGATGTGGCAATGCCTTCCCTGCTAATTGAGGCTGGATCAAATGAAAGCCTTGGGTTGGATGAACTGTAATTGCTCAGGAATTGCTCAGGAGCTGCAAACATGGTCACTACCTGAGGCGTTTGATAAATGGCTCCAGGAGCTCCATGAAGGTGTCTGGAAGGCTCTGGGTAGGGAGGCAGGTGGAGACTGGGCAGGAATGACTTCAAACCAACTGAGCAGCCAGGTGGGATCGACCTGTGAGGGTTTAGTGGTGAGGTTTTTGGGGGGTTACATGGGGGGAAGATGGGATAGTGAGCTGGAACGTGTCCCAAGGTGCCTGGGAGCTTGTGGTGCCCCCCAGACCTCCCCACACAGCTGGGGAGGCAGGAACAGCTGGGAGCAATGCCAAAATCCCAGTTCCACCACGCCAGGGGCTCATCCAGAGCTGGATGGGTTTTGTTTCTATTGTTGCCTTTAGGCAGGAGCTGCCTCACTGGAGGAGGGCAGAGGTTCAGGCAGCCCAGCAGCCCCTCCAGCAGCCCAGCTTGGCCGTCCTGCCCAAGAAACCCTGTGGAAAACCATCCCAGGGTGTCCTGTGCACCCAGCACGTCTCTGTCCTCAATTAGCAGCTGCTTTGTAAGCCCAAAGCATGACGTCCTCCATCCTTCATACATTTTTTATTTTCTCTAATAGAATTTCCCATTATTCATATGAATCTCTAATCCTTTTGTGAGTCCTCCAAGGCTCTCGGCTTCAATAACGTCTGTGGCATTGAGTGCCACGTGTTAATTATGTGCTGTGTAGGGAAAGTATTTCTTACTATCAGTTTTAAATCATTTGCTTTAAAAAAATAATTTAACGGTTATACCAAGCATAATGGAATATAGAACTGTATAGATAGGGCATATCTTGCCTTAAAAATTAATTACGGTTTTCTGAACACTGGGAAACTGAGGCATGAAAGGACATAACTTGAAATTGTCATTTTCTGCTAAAGATAGAGCCTAGAAGTTCTGCTCCTTATATTCTTTCTACAAACAAATAATAAGTAATTTTTGCCATATAAAGAAGCTGATTTAGACATCTCAAGTTTTCTTGTTCATTTTAAGGAACAATCCCCTTGCTTTGCACTCATAAGGAAAAAAAAAATGGGATTCCTATCTGATAGAGAGACTGTGTTAGAAGAAATGTCAGGGCTAAGATTCCACCAAATCAAGTTTGCTGCGATCCACAGGGAACCCAAGGTAAACTTCTGGAAAACAAAAGACTAACACTGAAACTACTGGGAATTCTCTGTGCTGGACAGGATTAAAGTCATTCTGCCTCTTCTATTGCCAGTAATCCCTGAGAGGAGATTTGATTCTCACTCACAACAAATAAATTGATATATTTTACTTGCTAATATTACTGGGGTGGCGTGAGGAACAAACTTGTGCAAAATGTACCTTATTTAGCAATGTGCAGAGAAAAGGCTCAGGGATAGAATAACCACCCCCCTCCAAATATATACCTCATCCACATCTAGAAAAGAGCTGAGGACAGGGAATTACCCTCCCGCTGCTCCTCGCTCATGTGTTGTATATAATGGCTTCTGGAAACGTTTTTATCATGCAGGGATAAAGGAGATGGGAAATAATCATCCTTACTTATCTAAGTATGGTATTTAGATGACCCTCATTACCCCTGCACTGACTGCCTCCACACTTTTGGAGTATTTATACTCTGAAAACCCCACGATGCAAGAGAGTGTTGACAGACCCGAGTTACAGGGAAAAAAAAAAAAGGAGAGAAGAGGTGACTTATTCAAGATTAGAGAGATCTGTAGCAGTGCAGAATCCTGAACCCAGGTCACCCAAGATTTAACTCACTGCTCTGTGTACTTCTGTAGCCTCCCTTATTGACCCAGGCTTATAACCTGTCTCATCTATCTATAAAGCAGGGATTTATTAGGACAGGGAAATGTCTCAGCAAATGCCACACTCTACCCAAGAAACCTTTCCTATTGGAAGTTATATAAGGTGAGATCGTGAAAACAGGCAGCTGTATTTCTTTTTTTCAGCCCCAAATGGGTTGATTTTAATCGCAGCAAGAATTACATGGGGTGGAAGTGCCATCACATCCCAGCTCGGGTGGTCAGATGTCCAGTCAGACGAGATGCCTGATGGAGGAGATTGTTGACAGAGGTTTCTGAAGGTTCAGAGACCACTGAGTATCGTCTCCTCTTAGTAAAGAAGAAAGACTTTGAGAAGAGCTAGAAAATAGGGTCAGAATGGTTGTGACTCTCCTGATTTAAAAACGCACATGTCTCCTATGGATATAGGTACAATATCACTCCAGTCCTATGTTCTGCAGAGCCTTCTCAATCCTTACTCACACATTTTCCCCTTGTTTACAGTTTAATTTAAATTAATGTTTTAATTTTTCAAACGAGCAGTGACATTGTTTATGAATGCATTACCACTGAATAATCACTCTTGAATATCAATTAACTTCAGCAATTTTAAACTACAAAGCCCTTGCAGTCAAAAGCCCGTGCTCGCAGAATCAGATTTGCTTAAAACCACCAAATTCCATCACGTTTTCAGCTGTCAACAGCAATCAGCATTTGCAAGGAGCTGTATTCCAGAGGAGGATTCTGATGGGATATGGAGTCTGCAGAGCGGTAGGGCAGGACAGAAGCAGGAAACTTGTCTTACACCCACTCCAAACACAACCCCAATGACAATTAGAGGACAATTAGACAATAGATGCCATCGGGGTCTGTGGTGAGGTGGGACAGGCTGTGGGGGCAGTTACAAGGTGGGGAATGAGAAATTGGAATTAGAAATTGGAATCGATTCTAATTTCCAATTAGAAATTGGAAGTAGAATTACAGGAAAACAGCAAGAAATAGGGTCTGACTCGGCACAACAGAGCACCTGCCTGGTAGAAACCAAAATGAGTGTATCATCTTCCCATTCCTTGTGCCTGTGCAAGGGGAAATGATTGGGGTGACAGCTCAAAAATCACGAGTCCCAGGCTGGGAGTGCAGCAATGCAGCTGATCTTTAACTTATCCTGAGAAAAGGGAGCTGTGAAATTCAACAAAGCTCCAGGCTGAGGGATCTTGCTAGGCCTGACCCAGCCTGAGGGAAGAAGAACGACCTCTGATGAAGCTCTCTGGTGGTTTGGGATTTTCGGGGTTTTTTGGTGGTTGTTGTTGGGTTTGGGTTTTTTTTTCCCCCACCTAGATGGACGGAAGACCTGATTTCCACAGAATTCCTCCTGGATGGATTGTGCTCTACATGGAGCTGAGCAGGGACACAGCTGGGGTGGCTCTGGGGACACAAGTGCCACAAAACTCCTGTCCTTAAGGCTCCTTCCTGCTCTCAGCTTCACCTGCAGCTCTGACAGCGATCAGCCCTTGGAGAGGGTTTTTCCTCTGCTCTGAGGAAAGCCTGAGGGGCCTTTCCTTCGTCCCTCTCAGCATGCAAACACAACAGAACAATTTCAGCTGCCAGGTGCCTCCCCAGAGCACCAAAAACTCAGCCACAGAAGGGCCTAAGCCAAGGAGATCACAAATTGGGTTCTGTGGCCACCATTTCCACAATCCCAAATGAGTTCAGCTCCTCCCATCCTGCTCCTGAGGAAGACGTGAGCTTTGTGCCTCAGCCTGCCTCGCAGGGGCCCAGCTAACAAATGGAGGCTGCAATCTTTCAATCAATAGGGAAAAAGAAAAAGAAGAGATGAAGCAGTCAGGGAAGACAGAGACATTATTGATGCTTCTATTACTGCCTGAAATTGGTCACTGTGGAGAAAAACAAGTAGCCACAAAGTGGACTTGGCCTGACCTTTCGCTCCTCAGCAGGCAGCAGATTGGTCATTCTGGTCACTGCCAGTGAAAAATGAGGCTGAAATCTGCTTTTAGTGGATGAGGGACCAGTGCTCAGTCCCCGCAGCAGCAGCGAATTCACAGGTCAAGGGAGAAGCTGTAACCCTCACTGTGGGCTCCGCAGAGATTCCCACACGACACATTAGGACAGGGAATGCAGGATTGATTTGCTGCTTAGCAGGAGTGGTGTGTGCTCAAATGTGAGCAGAGTCCTCCGACAGGGAGAGGAGTTTCAGAGGGATGGACAAACCAGAGCAGGGCACGATGAGCAGCCAGCAGTGCAGTGAGGCAGCGCAGCTTCGAGGAGGCAGGAAAAGGGTGAAGAACAGGATGGCAGAAAGCACAGAGGGGAATTTTGGCTGCACAGCACTGAGATGTGACAAAGTGGACTGAGGCAACTCAGACCAAGGCAGGAATCTGTACAAATTCAAAAGGAAGGACAAACTTCGGACTGAGCCACAGGGCAGAGAGCCTGGAGTACCAGTTCTGTACAAACTCTTCTTGGATGGCCTTTCTCAGTCCCACAGTAGCTATAAAAATGCTTTCCTTGTCCCCTGGGACACTGCAGTCCCTGAGACATCTGCAGAGGGAGGATTGATACCTTCCAGACATGAGTCAGAAAGGGAAGGAGAAGATTTTCCAGCAGCAGAGCAAAACTCGTGTGTGTAAGGCCAGATGGAACTGGGCAGGCAGCTGCAGGAGGCCCCACCTTGGTGTGGAGCAGAGCTGTGGGGAATAAAAATAAAATAACATGGGGTACAAGAAGCTTGGCCAAGTGGGGAGCTGCTGGCCTGGAGAAAGGGACACCCTCTTCTGGCAGAGCAGAGGGTCCAAGGAGACAGAGGATGACTTGTGTATCCCAAGGAATGTGCTGGCACATGACAAACTGGCAGAGAATAAATAAACAAACAAATAATAATACTTTGCCTTCAAAGAGGGTAAAAGCTCATGAAGCAGCATGGGCAATTACTTGGTACAGTGACAGAAATTCCACATGGAGAAATTTATTTTTTTGTTTTTCCAATGTATTTTGTTTTTAACATACCTGCACATTCTACAGCCTCAATGAACACAGAGACCCATAACTTAAGCTCACCTGGATGGCTCAGCTCCCATGATAAACTTCAAGAAACAGCACTTACCTTCCTGTTACCACTGTGAACTGACTTGGGAGGTGAGCTCTGATGAAGAACAGACATCAGAGAAGTGCTTTAAAAGAACAGGTCGCGAACACTCATAATAAATCTGTTTGGATGCACTTTGGGGAATGTAAATAAATTATTCGAGTGTTGAGCTGTTGGGACTCGGGCAGGTTGAGAGCTGCTGCACCCAAAGCCAAGGCAGCCCAAAACGAGCAGGGCAAGGAAGGAAACACACATTTTAACAGAGAGCTGCACATGTGCTGAAGCCTGTAACCATCACCTGCAGCTGAAGGACAGGGCTGAAAGGGTTTGGGCTGCCGGGTGAAGGAAGAGGAGGAAATAACAATTGGGCAGTGAGAGAAGGCAGCAAACCCTGAGTGCAGAGCAAAGAGTGTGATAGAAGGAAGATCTGCACAGCACTGATGTGTAGCTACCTCCTCTATTTAAATCTGCTATGATTCGTGTAGGAAGGTGCTTTGAAGAAAGGAGATTATCTTTTACATTTTCCTGGAAATGTAGCAAGCTGAAGGAAAAACTGTGAAATACTTAAATCAATTGACTTGCTTGAGCATCAGAAAGGGATGGGGTTGGTTCCAGGACCACTCCCCTGCCCAGTTTATAGCTGGGTGGGCTCCTTACCTGCCTGTGCCTGCTGGATATAATCCAGCTCTTCTCATATTTAAATGTATTCTTCTAATTAATACCTGAATTTATTAAAGGCCTGTTTATTATACCCATTTGTTCTTTCAGCATTGTCCTTTTGATTTAATAGCTCTTTTCCTTCCCTGCTGCTACACCCTGATCTACTTATATACAACAATCCCTCCTCTCTTTCACCCTTCAGTTTTGCTAAGCTCCTTAGTCAGCTCTTATAAGAAAAGATCTTCCTTCCCAGACCATAATTTAGTATTCTATTGTTTGAAAAACACCCGTCAAATGTTCATTATTTCCTCCTCCTATTTCCTTGGCAAAAATTCAGAATTCTGAGCAAAACCCACTGTAGCACTTTTTCTCTTGTCTCCTGCTACCAGCAGCAGCACAAAGACTGACTCAAGTTACTGTAAGGAGCAGCACAGGTAAACTGTGCAAGCAATTCAGGCATCAGGGGAGTTTAATTCTTCCAGCCCACCTGAAACCTTTTTAATTTGCTTTTCAAACACATTTTTAAGCAGCAAATCCTGCCTGTGACAAAAACACGCAGGCAGTATTTGCAAGAAATACTGTTTATTCATCAAAGCCAATGGGAATTTTTCAGGTTTATACAGCTCAGGTTCTATTCCTTTACAGCTGGTGCAGTTCAGGGAATATCCAGGCACAGATAAATGGTGGACTTTGTTGATATGATATCTCGTGTCTCTCTGTACTTAAGGGCTTTAGAAATTGATTAACTGAAACCCTTATCAGGAAGGTAACTATTATAATGCTCATTTTACTGATGAGGAAAATAGAGCACAGAAAAGCTTAGCGACAGCACAAGGTTACACAGTGAATTAGTGGCAGGAATACTGATTCCATCTCCCTGGCCTGACCATTAGATACACTCCCTTAATCAGAATCTTCCCCCAAGCCCTCTGCCTAATTTTATGTGCTTTTTTTTTTACAAAAAAAAAGCATTTTGCCCTGCCTTTCTACATTTTCTAGTCTGGCTGGGAGCTATGGGAGAAACATTGCCTATAACAAAAAGTTGGGCTCAGCAATATTTTAAGTATGACAAGGGAAAAAAAACCCTCCCTGAACGAGCACATTCTCCTAAGATTTTCAGCCTGCATTTGCAGCTTCAGAGAATTGAGCTAAGCCACCGAATAGCTGGGTGCTTTATATGAAGCAAACTTCTTAAGGCTTTGCATTCATGCATTATTAGTAGCTTCATTCTATATCTAAGTTACTTATATGGCTCCTAATTACCACAGGATCTTAATGCCTCGCCTTAATGTGTTTATCCTTGATGCAGCCCAGTGGTGCAAGAATGTTGAGCCTCCTGCTCCGTGGGCTAATTTTGTGGTGAAGAAGACTCCAGAAAATTCAGTCTTTGGAGGGATTTATAAGATGAGTCTTCCTCTACTTCCTCTGCCAAAAGCAGACTTCAGGTGACGCCTGGGAATTCCTGCAGAGCTCGGCCTGGTGGGACCTGCAGGGAGATCAGCCAGCCTGGTGTGGAGAGCTCCTTGCAACCTGCAAATTGGATATTTCAAGATGTCTGGGGTTTTTTTTGGTTTTTTTTTTTTTTTTTGAGAGGCTTTAATGAGTTGCCTGATTTCACTGAAGAAGTGTGTTGGCAGAGGGAATTTCATTCAGAATCGTTAAGGTTGGGAAAGACATCCAAGATCATCGAGTCCAGCCTGTGACTGATCCCCACCTTGTCACCCAGAGCACTGAGTGCCACCTCCAGGGATGGGGACTCCACCACCTCCCTGGACAGCCCCTTCCAGTGTTTCACAACCCCTTATGTGAAGAAATTTCACCACGGTCCCGCAAGCACTTTCCTCGTTTAGCAACAGTGACAAATCCTGACTGAAATTAGAATGAAATATGCAAGAAGAGGTGAAAACTTCAGCAACAGGACTCCTTTTCAGGGCTGAAATGCAGGAAAACTTAAAAGTAGTAAGACAACAACCTGTGATTTTTCATGAGCCTGAGAAAAGTTTCTTCTTGCGCTCCTCTCCTAGCTCCAGTTTAATCATTAAAATGGATTTATGAGCAGTAGGTGCTCTGGATTGATCACCTGTACAAGGGGCCCCTTTCATTGTAAGTTTAAAGATTGCAGCCCTGTGCCAAGAAGTGTTCTGCAGGGCTTTTGGATACCTAAAATGTTGCTAAAATCTTAATCTAGTCCTTTAGGCCAGGAGCAAATTCTACCTGTAATTATTAGGACGAGGAATGCTCACCTAGTCCAGGAGTCTGACTACTCGAACATTTGTCTCCATAAGCTTTACACTTTAATAAATAATTTACCCCCAAAATGCACTTAAATTAGGTCTATAATTCTACCATGAGGCTCTGGTGGTGTGAGGAGACCTCCTGACTTTGCTCCGATCATTTATAATGCCACCATAAGTCATCAGTGGAATTGCAGCATTCTTATTTATAGCAGCGCTTATATTGTTCCTTATATCGTTTATTATCCTCATTTGGAATGGCCCCAGCTCATCAGGAGGAAAAGATGCTGCACAGCCACCAGTTGAGGCTATTTCTCAGCACAGAAATGGTGCCTTCCTGAGGAAGCAGAGATGTTACCAGGGAGAGGATGGATATAAATTGCCTGGACATCCTGTCCTCATTTCTGCCGGTCCTTCCATTCAATTTGGGGAGGATTAAGGGGATGGCACAGAGCCTGAAGATTTTGGTGATCTTTTTGCTTCTACTTTCCATCTTGAGGAGGGCACACTGCACCCCTGACACTGCTCTGACCTGTGGGAAACCTGCACAGGAAAAGGGACAAGAAATGATCACATAAAACCACACCCTCCTCTCCCACGATATTCACATTACAGCCAGACCTCTGCAAATAAAAATCACGTCCTCCTTCCTGCTAGCAGCAGGTTAAAATTAATAAATCAGGGATTTAAAAAAAAAAAAAAAAAAAGTCAGATTTAAGATCACCCAGGTATCCCCAATGGTTTTTCTTTCCAGATGCATTATGATAATTTTTAATGACATCATCTCACGCTATTTTTACCAGAGTTCTTGCTTTTAATGGGTAGAAGATGAGCATGATCTCCAAGGTGGAGGTGGGGGGGAGCAGAACCCTGCTTCACTTTATCTCAAACTATTCTTGCAGAATCTAACTTGCAGCAGCTGTTCAGCACCACACACCAGAGTCCAGATAATTAAAAGCACTAAAAAGCAGAGTGTTTCAATGGGAAAAGCTGCAAGCACAGCCCCTCAGAAGCCATGGCACTGCCTTGCCGAGGGCAGTCCTTGATAGGGGGTAGGACTGGGTGACCTTTAACAGTCCCAACCCAAACTTTTCTAAATATGTAGGATAAATTCTCTGAACAGCTTAGGAAAATTCTGCCTTTCTGGTTATTTCCCCATTGTAACCTTGCCTGGATTTGCTCCTGGGGCCCTTTGCTTTCCCTACATCTTGGTGCTGGGGGTTTCTCACTCCCCCGTTTAGCCATTAACTGTAGGGTTTGGCCTGGACAATTTATTCCCATAAAATACAGGATTGACAGCAATGAGGGCACGGACCTGCCTCCCAGGATGTGTATTTTGGAGGCTGCTGTGCTGCAGCCCCCAGAGTGACCCTGCCAGAGGGAGCAGCCCCACTGCCCCGGGGTCCCAAAGGGACCTGTGCCACCCCTGGTGCTCTCTGGCTCGGTGTGACAGGCACCCACCCGCTGCTCTCCCACCTTTGCAATCAAATACAGCCCAGAAAGCAGCAGAGAGCGAAGCTGGAAAGGGATCAGAGCAGCTAAAAATGGGAATAAAGAAAATGAGGAGGAAGATTTCATATTCCTGTATTTGCACTCCTGCACAGCCCAGCAAGGCAATGGTAACGCAGCACAGAGTTAGTGAATATGTCATGAACATTAGTCTGGATTTTGGGACACAGCAGAATCCCTCCAGGAGAGAGGGTTTAAATCTTGCAGCAGGAACACAGAAAATAAGTCCTTTTATAACCCTCTCTCTTCAGAAAACGTATCCACACATTGGAATCAGAAGGCCTTTCCAGGTTAATTTAATTAGACTTTTTTTCTGGAGTTTGAGAACATCAGAGCTGAACTCAGCAGAGCAACCACCCACCCCCTGAAAGCAGCAGCAGTCAGGCAGACTGTGGGGATTTCATTCTCCTTGCAGAAAAGAAAAAGCCCGGGAAGCAGGGGGATATGTCTGTGCTGCCATGTGGAATCATTCATTTTACACTGATCCCCATCAGCCAGCTGAAGCTTTGCTTAAATAAACAGAGACTGAGGCTTTCAGAGGCAGCTCCCACTCCTCTTCCCATGCGGGACACAGGGAGTGCAGGACAGGCTTGGAGCAGGAGAATCATCCCCTGGTTTCTCAGGTTCTCTTGTTAATTGGCTCTTTCGGGTTTTTTTCTGTATTTTTGGAAAATTAGAAGTCGAACAAGGAAGTGAGATAATGAACCAACCCTGACAGAGGGGCTCTGCATTTGGCTGTGGGGACAACAGTGTCTGAACAGCTGAAACAGTCCAGAGAGAGCTACAAATGATGGAGGCTTAGGAGAAGGAGAGGGTTTTTTTACATCTTGCTGAATATTGCAAATTTGGTGAACTGAGCAAGTGACCATCTGGGATTTTCATGTGAAGACATACGTCAGTGAAGAGCTATTCAAGCCAGCCCCAAAGCTGGCTGCGTCACACTTTTGATGTCTTTTCTTCTATCACTAAGAAGTAGTTATACTAAGAACAAAGTATCTTGAAAATGTTATAAAAAAAGGTAATTTAAATAGTAAAAAATGATCCCTTTCAGCCTCCTGTATATCAAAGGGTTTGTTTTGGCCACTTAGCCTGGCTTTCTGTCGCTGTCATTAGCTGTGTCTGGGCTGGAGCACGGCAGACAGAGAGGGACGTGTGAGTTCCACTCGAAGCCATTAAAGCCTGTGAAATTGGACAATTGGCTATGCAGACAGCCCTCAGAAGTATTTCGAGCACTTTTGGTTCTTGGCTGAGGACTGAAAATGGGGATGGAAGCAAGAAAATATCTCTATATATGTATTGGAGCTTTGAAAAAAAAAAGGAAAGTAAAAAAGCACTGAATGTGGGACATGGAAACATGAAACTTCCAGACTCTGCTAAGTCTTTATCCCTTCAGAAGTTTTTTTTCCAGGTGTGGCTCACACCACACCCCCCTCAACACTTAATCAAATTCCTGATGAAATGTCACATTATGCTGGCATCAGCTATAAGAACTCTCTTCACACAGAACTGCAAACCCCGTGTTTCCATCCATCCATCCTTCCTCCAGACTGAGAAAGCTGATTCTGCTTTGTGAATGATCCCTGTTTAGAGAGACAAGCATGGAAAAGCAGTTATTACTTTGCTCCTTTGCTGGCACTGAGCCTTCCATGGATTTCAGTCTTTCCCTCCTGATATCCATTGCTCCTCTCATGGTTTCAGCCCAGCCCGTGCTTGTGCCATCTGTATCCCCAATATATTAAAGGAATGGACTAAATTCATCAGCACTTTGTGCTTTTACCCCATAGTCCTGCTCACTTCAGTGTTTTTTGGATTATACTGCGGGTGTTTAGACTGTGCCCTTGCTTTGCAGGTGAACTTTGCTGTCAAGTACATAGAAATGATTGAAAAGCTCTGGTTTTTCTCCAGAAATGCAGGCTCTTTTTGTCTATTCATCTGTCAATAGGTGCATTTTCTCTCTTGCTAACATGGAATATCCAGGCAGGATGACATTTTCTTTCTCTGAAACATTACCCAGCCAAATCCTGCAATAAATAGCTGTATCTTCAGAAGATTTTGAGATACTGATTGTAGGACTCTTGAAAAATCTCTCTGCAAGGAGCAAAGGGTTTGAAATCACGACTGTGATTAAGCAACTGACATCCTGTTCTCTGGTTTGGGGCACAAAAGTGCACGGAAAAAGTGCCATACCTTGTTATAAGAGCTGTTCAGTGATCAGACCTCCACAGTCTTTTTTAAATGACCTAAATTTATATTTAAAACCATTAAATTTCCCTTACAAGATCAGACAGTAACGGGGTGTGTGAAGCACGGGGAGGGCTACGATGGGCAGGGACTCAAATACAGGTGCAGGATGTGCCCACAAAGCCACCAGGAGGAATTTGGGGCTAAAAGCTACAGCCCAGAGCATGTGGTTTCTGGTGGAATCATGATCAAGGGGCTTGGAAGGTTTCCTTGGGAATGTTGAGCCATCTCAGAAATCCTGCCCAGCAACAGAAGCCTGAGAGCAAACTTCTCTGGAAGGGAAAGGTACTTCCAGCTGCATTTTCTCTAAACCTTGAACATAGCATTCACCACCTCCTCCCTCCCCAAGTTTTTTTGGTTTTTTATTACAAATCTCCCTGGGTTGAAGTGGGGTCTGATTTCACTCAAACTCTTGCTTGTTCTGGAGTGAAATTTGAGGTGACAAGAGGGTACTTTTTCCTTAGAACATCTGCGTTACCCTCTAGTCAGCAGGAATGAAATTGTCTGACGATGCCCTCCCCTTGGGGACCTCTCTGAAAATGAGATGTATCTCTCATGAGGACCTCTCAGCAAGCACAATTGAAATATCTTTGTGGCTGCAGTAGCTCTGTAATGAATGAATTAATTGATTTCACCCTCAGCTGCTTCTTCATCGACCCCGCTGGCCCCACAGTGGGGAAGGAGCTTTGTTCCAGTTCCAGTTTCCCTCAAAGCCCTGTTCTATTTAAAGGTAGATGAAAAGGCTTCAGGGCTCAGAATGGGAATCCCAAACCCTCCATCCTGGATGGCAGCCAGATGGGTCATCAAGCTGCACACTGAGTTTGGATGGAGGGATGGAAACTCCACCTTTCAGCCACTCTCAGGGGCTCTGTTACAGGTGGAAACCAGGTCTGAGAAGTTTGATGTCCTGACAGCACATCTGCCTCAGCCTGTGGTTGTCTGCGTTGTTCAAAGTGCTTGTGTGGACATCTCTGGGTCTCCAGGCAGCCCCAGTTCTTCCCTCCCTTAATTCAAATTATCTTCAGGGAAGCCTGTCAAGGACCCATGCATCTATTAGGTTCTTTTCCATCTTTAAAATCTTGGTGTGTCCAGCTCTTCCAATCTCCACGAACAGCAGAATGATCACAGGCACCACACGGATGGGGCAGAACTCAGCCTCCAACCCGGTAAATGGCAGAGTGGGCACAGCAATTTGAAAAATTCTGGTGAAATGAGCCACCAGGGCCTGAAAAGGGTGGGTCCCGTTCCCCTTCGCAGCAAAGAGCTCCCCCTGCCCGAGCCAGTGCCCGGGGGTCTCACCCCAGGGTGTTGGCATGGGCTGCTGGGGCTGGGGGGACAGAGTTAGACGGGACAGACAAACCTGTGGGACTCGGGTCACTGCGGAGTGTTGCTCTGAGTTTTGCAGTCTTTCGATGTTTTCACTTTGTGATAGGGTTTCTCACGCACTTTCTGTAAACACAGTCATGTTTTGTTAACTGTCTTTATTGTTTTCATTCTTTCTCCTGAGGCGGAGAGAGTTTGATGGACTGTTCTGTCGACCAGTGTGGGTGGAGAGGTGGTAACCTCATTCTCCAATCCATGGTCATTCCTAGAAATGTATATATATATGACAGAAATAAAGGGCCGGGTCCTTCTTTTCCTGGCTTGGCTTTAACCTGGCAGAACTTGAGCCTGATGTGCTTCTTTTGGTTCCCAAGTGCGACAGCGGAGCTGCTGCAATCCAGAGGATGTTCCCACACCCTGGAACACAAACCACACCCTGCTGAAGGTCTTCTACAGGGCATCAGATGCAAAAGCTTCTCCTTGGCAATTTCCAGTCCACAGAGAGCAGCTCCAGGAGTTATGTCCTCGTGAATTTGGGCTGTGGGTCTAAGGTGACTCTTCTGTGTCTTTGACAAGTTTCTGCTCTGCCTCAGTTTCCCCGTTGTGTTCTCCACTTCTACTCTCTTGGTCCACTGTAAAGGAGATGGCCTCAAATATTGCTCTTCTTCTGGAAAGCATTGCTCCTATTATGTCTGTTTTAAATTTAACAGTGAAATGTTTTAATTAGTTTTTCAAAGGAACTTTTGAATGTTTAAAATGCTGTTGTTCCACCTTTAACAAAAAGATGTTAAAGTAAAAGTTTTAAAATTCAATTATTTAACAAAACTACTGAGTTTCTTTATTTTGCCAAGTGGACATTTTGCAGTTTCATCTTTGGTAGAAGTGAAAATATTTCTTCTCAATTCTGGACGCAGAAGAGGAAACAAGTCCGAACTCCTTTGCTGAGGGAGGAATGGATGAATCTTAGGGAGAACATTGTAAAGAAGCCTCAGATATCTTTGGGCAGGTGCTTTCTGTGTCTCAGGCCAGTCTTAACTCCTGTTTTTCCCTTGTGCTATTCCTTTCCTAAGGCACCTGGACACTGCAAGGCTTGTCAGCAGAGCTGCTGCAGAGGACAGACTTTGTCCCTGTGTCACACAGGAGCTGTGCACTCAGTAAATGGGATGTCCTGGAGAGGAGGGAGGGGGAATGCCAGAACCACCAGCAGCCCACCCATACCCATTCTGAGCTCTGGCTCCTGATCCTTTCCCAGTTGTGCCATCCCCAGGGGGGGCTCAGATTCAGCATCCAGAGCTGAGCAGCCGGGCCCAGCTCAGCCCCCAGAGCTGCCCCGAGCAAATATCGGCTCAAAATAGCAAAGAGCTGCAACTCAGCCTCCCTGAAAAACTGCCCAGCCTCTGCTCACTCCTTCTCCTCACTTCTTTTTCTGCCGTGTTTCACTTTGGAGGAAGAGAATTGTTTTGACTCTATCTTCCTTGTAGACATTAAATACCTTTCAAAGCAAGGTCATAGTCCCTGGAGCTCTGACAGCACACGAAGATAACAGTTCAGGCTGGGTTTGCTGCCCTCGGTGCAGGCAGGGAGCTGCTACTCCCTGTCACAGGGAGTCCCTCAACTCAGCATCCTCATCCTCAGGAGGAACAGAGCTTGGGAGCCCCCTTTTCCTTCCATGTGCACACCTGTGGTGCTGGGTGGGTCAGATCTCAGATGAGCTGGGCATCTGCACAGTTCTTTGGGTTTCAAATGCACCCACAGGAGAAATAAGGCACCCACAGCATGGAGAGGCACAGCCTGGGAACAGGAACAGCCGAGGATCTGTGGCAGACAGGCACGACCTGGGCAAAGCTCTGCAGAGCACCTCACGTAGCGAGAGGGTTCCTGGCAGCTGGTTCATCTTCCCATGTCACACTGGATGTTGGAAAAGAGGAAAAACACAGGAGTTTATTTCCAGCACCTCTCCCTGTTAGACAGGTGACCTTTTCAGAGCTCTGGAGCTCCAGGGAGAGGCAGCCTGGGAAGTGCTCAGGTGGTGCTTGACAAATGAAGGTGGTGAACGAGGGGAGGGATGGCAGCTCTGGAGAGCCAGGAATGCTCCAGCCGTGGGAAGTCTCTCACTAGCCAGGGAAATGTTTGCTTTGGGTCCCTGTCTTGGGGTGACTTTATGATGTGTATCCCCTATCACCACTCTATGCCCAGAAGGTGAATTCTGTGCCTTTAAGCCTGGGTGCGAGAGAAAACTGAGCGAACTTTTCAGAACAATTGCTCAAGGACACACAGCTCTGCTCTGGGCTCGGC
>VZRO01003965.1:25704-58345 GCA_013397915.1 Daphoenositta chrysoptera | reverse complement strand
AAGGGGTGGTGGTATCCTGCCTTTCCCTTGGAGGATATTCTCCTTTAAATTTTGGCCAAACTGGCACAGTCCCACGCTGAGGAGTGGTGGTGGGGGCTCATAGTGGGGCTGGCTGGTGCAGGGTTTCTGAGGGAGCACTGGGAATGGTTTATCCCAGCTGGGAAAGGAGGCCAGGCTGGCAGCTCTCCATCTCTGCTCATAGCTCTGCTTACAGAGCACTCAGGAGAGCACGGAGGGGCTTGTGTTGCTTCATGCCTCCCCCTGCCAGGTGGGGAACAGCTTTTCCCCACCAGCACCATCCTGCACACTCCAAATTCCAACCTCCGATCACCCACAGGTGACCCCCACTGCAGGAGCAGTGAGAGCCAGGTGCCAGAGCTGCTCACACTGACAGCGGGTGTGGAGCTCCTACAGAGCCTGGGGTGACCACCACAGCCTGGTTTGGAGACTTCTGTCCCCTTCAGTCACTTAGAAAAGGCACTTAGCAAAGTGGAACAGGTCCCTTTCTGTCAATAAACCTCAGTTTTGTGCCAGAGCACACAACCCACACGTGCACCCTAATCCATCTCCACCTCCCTCTGCACCTCCCTTGCCCAGGGCCAGCAGGAGATCCCAGCTGGCCCTTCCAGACCTTCCCCGTTGGCTTCTCCCAGGCCCCAGCCCCACCAGCCAGCTCCTGCCTTGTCCCCAGAGCACCTTGAGGCTGCTGATATGGGAACCTGGGTTAGGAAAGAGCTTCCTGGAGGCACGGATAACTGTGTGACCCCTGACTGACCCCACAGGGGAACCATCCAGCTCCAGCATCCATCTCAGCTGATCCATCAGAAAGAGTTTGCACCCTGCCTGATGCTGCCTCTGCCCCCTCAGCAAGGCCTGGGTGGGGTGGGAGCACACAGAGTTTTCTGCTGGGTGAGCTGGCAGGGCTGGGAGCGATGTATTGCACCCACAACAGCTCTGTGGTTTGTACACAATGACACAATTGGGCTGGTTTTGGATTTGCAGCTCTAGGTTGTCGCTCTAGGACACGAAAAGAAGCACTCCAGACTCGAGTTTCTGTCAGGTCAGGCCCAGACCAGGAGAACAGACCCGGCTGTTTATTCCTTCCATTTATATATGTGTTTCTAGGAATGACCATGGATTGGAGGATGAGGTTGCCACCTCTTCCACCCACACTGGTCAACAGAACAGTCCATCAAACTCTCTCCACCTCTGGAGAAAGAATGAAAACAATAAAGTACAGTTAACAAAACATGACTATGTTTACAGAAAGTGTGTGAGAAACTTTATCACAAACTGAAAACATAGAAAGACTGCAAAAGTCAGGGCAACACTAGGTAGCTCAGCTTCTTCTGCATCACTCGCTTCTGGGAATGGTCAAACAAGATGAGTTTTGGTTGAGCAGCTCATGTTTTCAGAAAGTTTTCACGATGGAAAATGTGATTCATGGGTTGTGGATTTTCTGACGAGATAAAAAGTTTGCAAACAGATCTGTTGGGCTCAAAATCTCTTCCTGGATTGCAGTTGTTCTAAAATAAAATCGGTCTATAGAATGTTCAACTCAACCATCAAGGCACTTTTTCAGCAGAACTTCCTCTGCCCCCTCTCCTCAAGAGCTCTCAATGACATATCTGGGGATTTTTTTTTTCTTTAAACTAAAAAAAGCCACAACCAGTTTCTCTGTTGCTTTTCCGTGGAAGATGGGAAACCAACAAGTTTTTCTCACTGGCTCTAAATAAGATTCCCCCCAACTTCCACAAGTGACCAAGGTGTGTAGGTATCATCCCTTCCCCACATGCCCTGCACTGGATCCCACCTTGAGGGCCCACAGATCCTTTGCTCAGCACTGAAAAGATTCAGCTGATTCCTTCCTCCTTTCCCTTTCATTGTCTCTGCCTTTTGGGGTGCAGCCAGCACCAGAAGGAGAATGAAATAGAGTGAAAAAAGCTATTTTGTCCCTTGCCAGCTCAGTTGGAATCAAGAAGCACTGGAAGTCTCCCAACTAAGTCCAGCTTTGGAAGCCTTCCAGCCCACTTTGTCGGGGCATGAGGCTCCAGAGGTTCTGCAGCGTGGATGAACTTCTGGGAAATGCCACATACAACTCAAAGACTTCAGCTGTGTGAGCAAAGCAGGGTTGATGGGAACTGAAAGAGTGTACACCTGACTGGAAAAAAAAAATCAGCCCATAAGGTTTGAATTTATATATTCTTGTAGGTTCATGCTCAAGTTCATTTATGTGAGTGCTGATAAACTCGATTATAAATGATTTTAGGAAACTCATGGTTGTCTGTCTGTTGTGAACTTGCTGGTGAAGAAGAGGAGAACAGAGAGCAGGAGCATTGACAGACTGACCTCCACACCCGCACAGGGTACGGGACATTTATGCACCCTCACTCTGGATATCCACAAATCTTCAGACACAGATCTCCAGTTAGCTCAGGACATGAGACCACGAAGGCTCTTATGGATGCCAGGCTCCAAGTGTGCTCCTGCCATCCCAAATAGCAAAGTCCTTAGCAAAGCTCTCGGGAGCCACGGACACTGTGCTGGTGCCAGGTACAGGCACAAAGCACACACAGACCCCTGGGAGGGGCTGAGGGGCTGCAGGGAGTTTTTGCTCCCCCAGCAGCCAGTTTTTATTCTCTGGCACTGTTGCTACATCGGGGAGTTAACAGAAGTTTGGGGTTTTGGCGTTTTTAACTGCTGACAGCTCCCACTATCTGTCTAACCATGGTTTGAATCCTTGCCCAGCCCAGCCAGGAAGGCTCTGGAGGTGCCTCCAGTGAGCAGCCAGACAGGACTGGAGCACACGGGGGCCTGGAGGTGACAAGGAATGGACAGCATGGGCACCTGGTGGGAGTTTTCCATCCTGTTGGGAGTTTTCCATCCTGTTGGGCCTGGCTTTCGTGACCCCAGGGAGTCAAGTCGCACTCCCAGCTCCAGCCCCTGCAGCTGAAGTGTCCTTTAATGCCAGGACAACCTGTGGTAGCTCTGATTGCACCTGGAATTGCTCCACATGGCAGAGACAGGCCACGTGTGCAGGTCCCTGCAGCCCTGGGAGCAGTTATGGTCTTGGTACAACCAGGGTGAGCCTGTGCCAAGGCTGCCTCAGCAGAAGGGTGTGGATCCAAGTTCCTGCCCTCCACTCCCACGGGAGACCCGCTCCCAGTCCCCTCCTGTGGCCATGGTAACAAACAGAAGTCCTGCTCACCAGGCACTCTCCATCCTATTGATTCCTTGGGAGATTTATGGCAGAGACCTGATCTCAGTGAAGAAGCTAAATCCAATTCACTAAGGAATTACAAGCCTGTCCAATCAATAATCTATTTATCTCCTTCACTTTGCCATCTTTAAACACTCCAGCCCTGTCAAAAGAAATTGAAAGCTTTTTAAAAATAAAATTATTGGACTCTGGAATGGCTCTGCTAAGGCTTCTGGAAAGCATCTTAAATCCAGGATGGATCCAGTTCCGATCCAGCACTTGGGAGAGATCTGTCACAGCTCCAGTGACTCGACAGCAACCCAGCAAAGCAGGCAGAGATGGCAGGGGATGCTGGCACTGAACAGAGAAAGAATCCAGCCCAGGAGATCACAGGTGACACGGACACACGGTGTGCAGGAGACACTGCTGTGACACCAGTGCCAGCAGGAATGTGGGGGTCACACAGCAAGGGGACTCCCACTGCATTTCCTCTGGCCAGGCTGGAGCACGAGAAAGGATCACAGACTCTGCTGCACTGGAAGGGCCCAGAAGAGGCTCCTAGACAGGTGTGAGGAGCTCAGAGTGAAGTATGAAGTGTCAGCCCCACCTGGAAATGCCTCACAGAGACCCCTGGAGCTGCAGGCTGCATTTGTTCATGACTTGAGCAGACCATGAAGTGGAATTTAATCAGCACATGGCTTCAGAAGCAGCCGTTGAGTCTCCCAAGGGCAGAGGTGGGCTCCATCCCAGAAATAATGTTGGTTTTCAGCTCTCATGCAGCACTTCTAATTAATAGATCGTAAAGCAGTTTGCATGGAAGCAAACCCAGGCAGAGAGGAGGCAGGATGAGCTGGGAGCCAGTGTCAGAAGCAGGAGCAGGACCAGAGCCTCTTTGAATAAGGAGTTTCCATCCATTTCCAAGCTTCCCAGCTAATTTATCTGACAGATGCAGGCCCTTACAGACACAGGGGGAACTGCAGGATCAGCTCATACACACGAACTGCCTTCACAGCATGAGTTCCTTGCCAAAGCAATATTTGTGCACATAATTAAGCCTTTCTTCAGATCAACTCTTAAACAGAATATTATTTGCAGTCCCAGAGGGACTGATCCATATATTCTGCTGGCCAAAAGATGGGATTTTCTTTTCAGTAGAGTACAGCTGGGGAATCACAAGCACAGCTGCTGGAGAGCAAGCCTGCTGCTCACACCTGGAGTCAGAGGAGTTTGGGGAAGGCAGAAGTTTGCTGGCATTAATGGTGTTGCACTGGTGCTTGTGGGGCATTTCGGCCCTGTGTGTGCTCTTGCCTGTGGGACATTTGCTCCCCAGATTGCCCCATTTTTAACAGGTTTATGGACCTATATTTCTGAACTGGGACTCCAGCGCTGAAGCTGGGAGGGGCTAAAATTCTCCAGAGTGGGAGAGGAACCAGCTCCTCTCACTTCAGAGGTTAATGAATGGAGTCATTACGATAATTAATGTTTTAGTGATGAATTAGTCCCTCTCTGAAGCAGCTCTGCCTTTCCCTGTGCAGAGGCAGGGCCCTCTGGAGCTGTGACACTTCTCCTGCTGCGGTGGCTGCCTTGTCCTGACAGCGCCTGCTCTTGGAACAGGTCCCCGTGCATCTGCTCTGCAGCAGGGGACCCGTGTTCCTGCAGGAGGGAAACCTCAAAGCCAAGAGCTGAGCTGGAGTTTGAGAGACTCCAGGCTGCCAGCTGCCAGGATTAAGCTTTTTTTTTTCCAAACAGAATTAACACTTCCAGTTCTGACTTGGAGCACCATGGCCGTCCCCGTCCTGAGCCTGTTTCAGCACCACCCACCCACCAGCTCTGCCAAAAGGCCTCACTTTCCTTCTGAAGAACCATCTGTCCTTGTCCTTGAATCCCTTCTCCTTGAGATTTTCCTGCCTTCTCCAACCCCCGGTTTTACTCCAGCCCTGACCCTAAGCCTGTTTATTGATCCGAAGCCTGACTTGAATCACACTCCTTTTTTTCAGACCCTCTTTCTAAAGAGCATGACTGCAGCACTTCACTAAGGAGCGAATGCCCTTGTTGTTCTCTTGTTATTGCAAGTGTGAGAAAGTGCGTGGTGACCATGCCAAAAAAATCAGTAACCTCTCAGTGGCAGTTTGTACAGCACCGTGAAACATTGCAAAAAGCTGCCGTCACACAAGGACTTTCTGCCTGGGCTGCAGGCACATTTGAACTGTGATATCCAGGGGGTGGAAAGCTGAGGGTGATTTCACAACATTGCTCCTGAAATAATCCTGCTAAAGTCAAGAGGGCTCCTTGAACAGAGCCCCTGGAGTCCTGCAGTGCTCAGAGTCACAGCAACATCTCTGTGTCCCACCCAGGCTGAGGTGAAGAAAAGGCCCCTCTCCCCTTTGGGGTGAATTTGGCACCTCTCAAGATCACGGGCTGTCATCCCGGTTTGGCACGAGGTATCAACCTCATCACTGAGAGTTTCTGGCGAGAGTATTTTAGGGAATTTTGTATCAACACCTCGGATAGGATGAAGATATCCTGTAAAAGTATGTAAGCCTTGGGTTTTTCTGGTCAGCTCTTGTCAGAAGGAGAGAGCAGAATCGAAAACTTGACCTTTTTAGTGAAAAATGAATACTACAACATTTTGCTGTTCCACAGGGGGGAAAACGTAGAGGTAATTTAGAAATCTTGAAGTGTGGCCAAACAGGACTGCCATCCCTCAGCCTGTGCTTGTGAAAAGCTGTGGGACTGGAGGTCAGCACCTCCCCTGACCCCCCTGCCAGCATTCACCTCTGCCCCGGTGCTCAGCCTTCAGTCCCAAATCCCCTTCCCCTCCTGCCTCGCCTCCTGACGTGTTCAGGGCTGCCCCTCGGACCGTCCCCTCCTCGGACACCCATCCATCTCCACGTGCCCTTTCCTCCTGTCTGTTTAAATGCCGCCTGTGATTTACGGCCCAGCAGCTCCCAAACACATCCCGCTGTGTTATATGGCACTGCCGTAATGCAGGCTCCCCTCAGCCACAGAGGAAGCAAACACTGCTAATTTATGCCCGGCTTTTTTTTATTATTCCCCAGCATAATTCTGATTTTAATGTTCCGTCTACACCACATCAATATCCTTTCACTGCCAGCAAGCGAAAACAAAAAGTAAATATTTCATTTCCCATTCCCTCCCCTCCTAAAAGGTTTTGCCAGAGCCAGCTCACCCGGCATGGCCCGGGGTGAGACAAATGGGAAGCGACTGTGGGCTGCCACAGGGGTGCTTCATGGGGGGGGCAGTGCCCACAAGTGTCAGCTTTCCAGCGTGGTTTCTATCTATTGGTGCATGAACAGAACAAATGCAAACATCTCCTGTATCAGGTTAAATTACTGGCCTGAGCTAATCCGAGGCTCCAATCCATTGCTAATTTATCAGTCTGCTGATGCCATTTGCTGCATGGAGCTCTATTCAGAGAGCACATCAAAGTGCTCCAGGAAAAGAGAATAAAGAGAAAAAAAAGGAGACAGAGAGAGGAAGATGGGTAACAAAACGTTATGCAGAAAGTATTAAAAGGCTAAAATAAATCTGTGGCCAGGGGCATTGACAAATCTCTTGGCAGCTGGAGGGATTCGTGTCCTGCTGGATCCAGGACATCTGCCACGAGTCTTTGCCTGACAGAGGAGCATCGAGGTTCTCACAGAGCCTCACCGTGCTCCCCATGCTGAGACACAAACCCTGTGTCCTCTTCACATCTCCCTAAAATTGTGGGTCAGGGACAACCCAATATCCCTGCATTTTTCGGAGAGAGGGTAGAAAAAACAGTGGTGTTCCTAAAATCCCAGCTGAGTCCAGGTCTCCCAGAGTGCTGGAAACACAAAATAATGTTCCACTGATCCAGCTACCCCAGAGTTTGCACCTTTTCTTAGCCTGGAAAGAGATTTGAGGTCACTGGGCAGACCCTCGACAGAGGAGACCTCTTATGCACACACAGCCTGTGGGTTTTGAAACTCCAGCCACTCAAAAATGTCACTGCAGTGGGACTGTACCATGGCCAGAGACCCCCTGCACCCCTGTGTGTGTCACTGTGGGGCTGAGCAGGGCCAAAGGGGGTCACAAACCACAACCCTTGGTTCCTCCCTTCCCTGCTGAGCACAGAGCAAAAGCCAGAGTCTCCTCTGAAAATCAGGTCCCTGCTCTGGAGCTACTCGAGATCATGGTTTGTTTTCCTCCAAAAAGAGCTGTTGCAAGACAGATACCTCTCTGCAGCCCATTGAAGAAGGTCACTTCAGGCAGGGCTCTGGAGAGGCTGTCTGACACTTTTCCATCAGCACCAAGCACTGCTCTGCTCCTTCCCTTCCCTTCCCTTCCCTTCCCTCCCCTTCTCTTCCCTCCCTCTGTCCCCCATCCCTCCTCTCCTTCCATCACTCCAACTCTGCAAAAAGGGGACTCTGTGAAGGGGAAACATCTCAAGGAGAACCCGTGCTCTGCTTTGGCAGCTGGAAGAATCAATGCTAACCCGGCCCCTGACTGCAGACCACGGCTGGCACTGGCACAGCATCATCAGCCGGGCAAAATCCTGATGGGATCGAGCAGAGCAAGTCAGAGCTGGGCAGGGACGGAGCCCTGTGGGCCCCCAGGGAGCAGGACCGGGGTATAAGGACCATAGTATAAGGTCAAACATGATTTAAGTGACAGGCATCAGGCACTGGAGCATCCCAAGGGATTTTATTCGCTGCTCTCCAGAGCTGCTGCACAGACACGAAGGGTCCTCGGCTGCCCATGCCAAGGGGGGTGACCAGGGACACCCCAGCTGGGCTGCTCCTTTCCTCAGACTTAGAGCATGATCCCATCCCCTCCCTGAGGGCACTCCCAGCTCCAGCATCACCTCCAGCACTGCTGTCTGCCCCTTCTCCCTCCCAGTGCCAGCTAAAGGGGTGCCTAAGCCAGGACTCCCAGTTTGTGTTCCAGCTGGGAGTGACCAGCACAGTGGCACCTTCAGGCAGCTCAGGGCTGCAGTGCTGCAGGGATGTTACAGCCCCAGCCACCCCAGACAGACAGACAGACAGAAAGAATGGTGTTAGTTAAATACAGGCACTTGTATGAACTTTCCCTTTATAGATTAGCACCAGGCTCCCCTCAGCCCACAGGACGGGCAGAGAAAGCGAAGTTTGTGTGATTAACTGATAAAATCTGAACATCACAGAGCAAGCTGGCCCAGGCATGGAGTTATAATTGGCCAGAAAAAGGCAACAGGAGATTTTTTTTTTTTTTCTTCTCTTCCTTGGGCACCCTGCAGAGTGCAGGCAATAAACTTCCTCTCCTCTCCCTGTAAGGGCTGTAACACAGAGGAGCCCCACTGCATCCCTGCATCCAGCATTCCCATGGCATTCCTGATAAACAGAGGGTCACAGCAGGAGTATTTAAGGGCTTAGAGCAGCAGAGAGTGATCCCAGAGCCAGCAGCTCTCAGGCTCTCCAGTGGGACAGAGACAAAAACCTCAGGACCTCCTGCCTGCAAGAGGGACCACAGCCCCAGCAGTGTGTCCTGCTCCCAACAATCATCCAAAATCTATTTTGGGACTGTCTGGTCTCAAACAGGGCTCTGCAGCTCCAGCCCTCGAGGAAACGCAACCAGGATTATACTAACAGAGAGCAAAATGAATTCACTGGCTTGATGCTGTCTGAATTTTGAAAGAATTTCATTCTGGATGTTTAGGAAGCTTCTGTCTCTTGCAGATGAGCTGCATGGATTGCCAAATGTATGTCCTCTCAGACGGAAAAATGAGGTTTATTTCTGTTATAAACCTACAGGACTTGTTTCAGTTTTACATATTTCCTTTCTAAATGGGAGCATTTTAGAGAAAAAGAAAATCCTTCAAAAATCCTTCCCAAAAAAGTGATTCTGAAAATGTTTTGATCTGATTGATCTATCAAGCAGTGGCTGAGGGAACGGAAAAGATGACAGCTGCTCCTTTTGTTGGATGCTGTTCTGATTAGCCTCAAATAAGATACTCCCTGTCACCCCTGGTCCTCCACGTAGGGAATGCACAGAGAGAGCTCTGTAGGCTCCACTGAGGACACCCCATGTGGGAGCAGATCTCCTTCTGCTGGAAGGAGAATTTTCCTTTTACCCAGGACTGTTTGGAAAACCATGGTTGGATTTAAATTCAGAATAAAAATAATAAAAAATTAGTTAAGGGAAGGTTTAAGGGGTTTTCCCAAAAGTGTTCAAAGGTAGCTTTAGTTGTGATCAGCATTGTCTGTTCTGGGAGCAGAATCTGGAGCATTCACACAGGGAAGAACTGTGGAGTTTCATAGAATCCTGGAATGGTTTGGGTTGGAAGGAATCTCAAAGCTCATCCCATCCCACCCCCGCCATGGCAGTGACACCTCCCACTGTCCCAGGCTGCTCCAAACCCCAATGTCCAACCTGGCCTTGGGCACTGCCAGGGATCCAGGGGCAGCCACAGCTGCTCTGGGCACCCTGTGCCAGGGCCTCCCCACCCTCACAGGATTTTTTCCTAATATCCCACCTAACTCTGCCCTCCTTCAGTCTGAAGCCCTTCTCCCTTGTCCTGTAACTCCAGGCTCCTTTAAACACTCCCCATCCTTCCCATCAGCTCCGTTCCCAGCATCCATCTGCCTCTGACCCCGTGTCTGCTTTGGGATCACTGACTAACCTGCCATTGTTCCCAAGGACATTATTGGTATTCCTTTCTCATACAAAAAAGCTGTGCCACAGCAGAGAGCCACAACCACCAAAGCCAGCAGTGTCCTCACCCGAATTAAGGATGCAGAGCAGGCTCCCTGTGAGAGGGAAGAGGGATTTCTCCAAGGCTGTGGCTAAGCATAAGCCTGCACACACCTTTGATGGGGCTGTGTGATGGGAACTGCAGATTCCCCTGCATCTTTGGGGTCCTTGCTACATGTTTGGAAGAATTTTTTCTGTCACTGGGAGAACACAAAATCCTCCCCTAGATATTTCCAGGCAGTGAAGACTTCCATTTCGAGCTCCCTTTTCTAGGCAGATGATCCAGCTGATGGGAGTTACAGATTGTTTTTTTGGTGCCAGAGGAGCTGAACAAAGGCCAGCACAGAAGAACTCAGCCACATTCCCCAGTGAGAAATAACTTTGGCTCCAGCTCAGAGCTCTGCTGCTCAGGTCCATCCATGGCACTGAGGGTAATGAGATGAGGAACTCGTCGGAATCTTAATCCAGAAAAAACCTGAGAGCCAGAGCTAATGGCGAAATAATCCCCACATTAGACCTTTGACAAAGCTGAACGGGAGAACGGAGCTGCCAAACATTTCCAATTAAATGAAACAGCCAGGTCAGCACCTGGGGTGAGGGCAGGGAGGGGACAGAGGGCTGGGGGGCTCTGAGGGCAGCTGGGACAGGCAGCACTTCCAAGGCTGCAGTTCTGCCTCTTCTCTGGCTGTGTTAAACACGGCCACAGCACGGTGAAATGTGGTCCTCAGTGCTTCCTCTTCACCTCTGTGCATCTGTTTTCCTGAGGACAGGGGTAGCTATTCCATATCAACCCTGGATGCATGGAAAGGACTTTTCTTTGCTTCTTTTCCTTCTTTGTGCCTCCTCTATCCCCAGCCCCTCCGCTCCCACCCAGGAGCAGAGGGTGATTTGTTTACTGGCTGGAATGAAACCCACTTAATGATGAAGTCCATGGCTAAAGCCTGTGGACATCAGGGCAGCCTTAATGAAATTTCTGTGCCTGAAACACATTAGTAGGCACGAGCTGAGACTGGAAAAAAGATTAGACTGCTGAAGAGCTGGCAGAGCTGGAGCTTTCAGAGTGGAAATCAGCAGAGAGAGCAAGGGAGAAAAAGGAGCCAGACACACAAGGGGCTGCTCTGGCCGTGCTGACGTCCTGTCTGCCTGAGCCACCAACCTTCCCCCGTGCTCATGCCGGTCCTTTTCCCAAATCCCTTCTGATCTCCAGCCCTTCCTGAGGGCCTGCAGAGCCCTTACACACTCCCGTGGATCTCCCCATCCTCACTGGCCTGCACCAGAGCTGGCAGGGAGGATGAGATGCTGTGATGATAAAGGCAAGAACCTGCTGGTTGTTTTGTCAGGCAGAGGAGCCAAGGCTCTGGGAGCTCTGCGGAGATTTAGATTCCCTTGAAGGGGAGGCTTGCATGCTTTTGCTTGATTTCCATTCCACTTCTGTCCTGGATTTCAGTCCGTTTTACACTCGAGCAGCAGAGATGCCCAAGGGCCGTGTTTCTGTGCAGAGAGGAGAAGGGAGGTCAGACTCAGGGAAGCCCTGGGGCTGTGTTAATGTCTCCCTGAAGACAGGGAACCGACCAGATGGCATCTCAGAGCCCAGCAATGTGCTCACACCAGCAGCTTGTATGACCCTTCAGCTGATGACATCACCCAAGTCACCTCCCAAATTTACACCGGGCAGCCCGGGGACAGGGCAAGAGAACGTGGCTGGGAAGTCCCTGCAGTGCAGGAACAACTTCACAGTTTGGAGAGGAGCTGGCAGCTCCTCTCAGTCACTCCAGGCTTCAGAGCCAAGGCTGTGCACGCTGGAACCAGGGAGCCAGCTGGGATTGGGAACGGGCACTTTCCTTCCTGGACACCTCTGTCCAAGTGGCTCCAGAGTGCTTGGTGCAGTCAGCCCCAGATCTGGTGATGAGTTCCTGGGAACTGGGCAGGAGAGGACTTCTCTGTCTGGTGCCACACGAGGAGATGTGCCCCCCTCAGGCCACCACGCCCTGCTGGCACAGCTGGCTTTGCCCAGATCACCCAGGGACCCCGAGCTGCTGGGATTTGACACAGCCACAGGCTGCACTCTGGTAGCAACATCAACCCTGAGTGTGGGGTGACGGGACAAGGGGCATGGCTTCACACTGAGAGGGAACAGGTTTAGACTGGATATGGGGAAGGAATTGTTCCCTGGGAGGGTGGGGAGGCCCTGGCACAGGGTGCCCAGAGCAGCTGTGGCTGCCCCTGGATCCCTGGGAGTATCCAAGGCCAGGCTGGACGGGGCTTGGAGCAGCCTGGGACAGTGGAAGGTGTCCCTACCATGGCAGGGGTGGAATGGGATGGGCTTTAAGGTCCCTTCTAATCCAAACCGTTTTGGGATTCTGATTTGCACAATTTCTCTGTGCCTTGAAATGTGGCCATCAATCATAGCATTGAAAAACCCTTGAAGTTCGGTTGCCTTTCTTTAAAAAGCAATGAATAATTATCAAACCATTGCAGGATTGGTCCTTCAGTTGCTCTATTTCTCTTTAATTCCAGCATAATCTGGCTCTGAGGGTCTCCCAGAAGACAAACGTTTGACTTGTCTGCTGTACCCTTTCAGATGTGTTACAGACCTGTGATCTTGTCTGTGCTCTTAATGGCTTTGTCAAGAGATCATTTCTGCTCAAACCCTGTTAGTCTTAATAAAGATTAAATAAAGCCATAAATACATTTGTGGTTTCCTTTTTGCTGGGCTGTAATTTGACTAACAAGTTAAATTAATTTGGAAGCTAATAATTATTTGGTTAGAAGTCGATGGAAGGAAGTTTAAGTTGAAAATGGACTTTTCAACTTAAAGAAGAAGAAAAGAGATACCAGTTTTTAGAAATACAAACTGAATGTGAGAAACAGGATGAGTGACATTTTGAAAATCCTTTCTCATTAGCTGGCTTTAGCTTTCAGTATATGTCATTTTTATCCCCATTTGTAAAGCTAATATTTCTTTCTGTCACGTCTGTTGGGCAGACAAATCCATGAAGCTAGAAAATGTTGGTGATGGAGCTACAAAAGCAGGGAGATCATCGGAAAAATAACAGTCCCTTTTCAAATCTTGAATCCCAGAATGAGTTACTTTCCCCTGAGATCTCCAAATCCACATCCAGGAAAACAATGTTCATGCAGTGCTGCTGTAGAGCATTTTGTGATCTAAATGGAGAGAGTGTTTTGGCACTCTGTTTTCATTTGTTAATTGACTCCTCTCTTACTTAAGATAGGAGTTGGAGTAGTTTGTGATAAATGGATTACACAGCGCTCTTTGTTTCGGCGCAAAGCCTGTGAAATAAATGCAAATTCCTCCCCACACCACCCGCAGCACTGCAGCAGGTAAATGTGTGCAGGGGTCGGGGTGTTCCAGGGACCTGAGAGTCCCTTCCTCTCCATCACTGGTGTGTAACTCAGCAATTACCTCAAAATGCGAATAAATAACTCCCGGAGCACAGTCCAGAATCCAGCTCTGCTTTTCCTGCATGAATTACAGTCATTCAGTCCCTGCGAGGGCTCACTCAAGTCTCTCACTCCCACGTACTTTGCACATCAGGTCTGGCTTCAGCAGGAAGGATGGGGAGTCTCCAGTTTGTGCACAGTGCCCAGGATCCTGCCTGCAAGGGAGATTTTACTGGTGGGACACATCTCCACCCCCAGCCTGCTGAATGGGATTGAAGGTCTTCCTTTTCCCAGGGAGCATTTCCACCAGGGGAGGTCTCCATGGCTTTTTCAGACAAAAAGAGGGAGCCTTGCACAAAGCTCTGGCTCAAACTCCCAAGTGTGATTGCCAAGGAGGCCTTTGGACTCTCTAAATGTGACCAGAAATTCCCATTCTTTAGTCCTGCTCACAGGTTTCCTGTTCTAGCACTGGTATTTTAGATCCAAGTTCCACAACACGAGGTTCAGTTCACTTCAGGTGCTTAAAAAGAAAACAGATCTGTGCCTAACTCTGTCCTCTGACCCTCAGAAACCAGAAGGTGCTGGCAAACTCTGCTGCAGCTCCATATGGTTTCTCTGTGGCTCCCTCTGCTCTCTAGAGGGGAAGGAAGACGTGTTCTTGCTCCCATCCCGGCTCCATTGCCAGGCTCTGATCTTCCAAATTATCCCCTACAAAGAGACCTTTAACAAGGGCTGGCTCGTCCCCTCTGCTGGGTCCCCAGCCAGCATTTCTTCAGTGTCAGAGCTGGAACTCTGCATTTTTCTGCCTCCTCACACAGGATCTTTCTGCTTCTTACTCACTCCTTCCCCTCACTCCCCATCCCTCTCCTCTCTTTCAACTCGCTCCATCACCAACACATTTTCACCGAGGAGGATCTCTCCTGTGGATTTTATTGCCAGCCCACGTTGTCCTGACATGAAAAGCTAATTAAAAATGAGACAACTTCTTCTTCAGAGGGGATTGAAGAGTGCAGCCATATTCTCAGCTTTATGTGGGATCAGAAATTGCCAGAAACACATAAATCATAAGAACTAGAGCTGATTTGCAAGAGGCAGAGCTTACAGCTCCTGGCACAACAGCAACAAATTTGAATTTGGCTTGTACTGAATGAGAGCCCTTCTCACTGATCCCTCTAGACACTGATCACTCTGGGTAGTGAGAACCAGGCTTGGAGATGGACTGACAGATGTGAGTGGTGAGAAAAGGGCTGAGGTTGTGCCCCACTTCATCTTTCAGCCTCTTCTCAGAGAAGCTGCATCCTAAAGATTCAAACACATTCTGCTTTTTCATCTTACTGCTCATTGTTTTAACTCCACCAAAGGCTGAGTTCACGGGAAATGAAGTTTCCCCCTCGCTGTGCATATTTCCAACTCCAATTTACTTTCTTCAATAAGTCTTTATAAAAAACCAACAGCAACAAATCCATCTCCAAATAAACTTTGCAGAACAAATAAACAAGGAAGGTCCTTGTTGCTTCCACCAACGACTGCACAGGAATGAGGGAGAGATGAGGCAGTGCTGTAACTCCCTGAGGGATGGCTGATGTGACAGCACAAGCAAGGCAGAAGGAAGCAGAAGTGGTGTTGAGCAAAAAGAGAGAGGTTTCTGCAGACAGGAGGGAGCCTCGTGTCGATGCTCAGACTTGCCCTTGCCAGCAGAAAAGGAGAGGCAAGAGCCTGGAGCTCTGAGCTCACACCAAAACTGCAGGCAGGGCTGTGAACAGGACAGAGGGAAGAGACATTGCCTGCAAAGAGCTTCCCCCTCCCCTCGAGCCTGGCGAAGGGGGAGAGCTTCAGAAGTGCCATCTGGCTGGCAACTGCTCTGCCACTTGAGCTGGCATTTGGATTCAGGGGAAGCTTAGGCAAAGTCTCAGGCACCACCTCCTCCCTCCTCCCACGTTTCAGGACACCCCAGAGCTGAGCCTGGGGAGCAGGTCCTGGGCGCTGCTGACCCCGTTCCCTCCCCACAGCTGCTCCCAGACACGCCAGGGAAGTGGTTTGGCCCCTACACGAATTCTGCCTGGGGTACCCAAAGTTCCCTCCCCACAGCTGCTCCCAGACACGCCAGGGAAGTGGTTTGGCCCCTACACGAATTCTGCCTGGGGTACCCAAAGTCCTGAGAAGCTGTAATTTGTCATTCCCCACAGCTTCTGCTGCAGACACAAAGCTTGGCCCACAGGCTCAGCTGAGCCTTCTCCCCTTCTCCTGGGATCTCACCATCCCTTTCCTCTCTCTAGTAGCTGAAGTTAAAATAAAAATGGTAGGAACAAACACTGGGGAAAAATACCTCTAGGCAGATCAATGGATTTCATTTTTACAGCAGTCTTAAAAGTTTCCTTTCTCTTTAACAGCATTTGTTTTGATTTTCTTTTGGTTTTCATCATAATAAAGTTACAACCTGAAACAAGGGGATAAAAAACCAACTTTCAAGCAGGGTTTTTCTTGGTTTCTTTTCTCACTTAAAGCTGCCGCAATATTTAGAGTTCCTAAAATGAGGAAAAATTGCCCTTTTATTCTCACAGAAAGCCTGTTTCAAAGAATCAGCATTTTCCAATGAAAAATGGTTTGTTGAAATTTCCCAACAAGTGCTTTTCCTGAGAGCACTGAGCATAGTCCTGCTAATGCTTCCTTTCCGTGTGGAGGGTGTGGAACCCCCTCAGCCCTCACAGGAGATGTTTGTGGGTATCAGGTCAGATAAAGGCTACTTGAAATTTGGAGCAGGTTTTTCGTCTTGGACTTCCCATTTTCCAGAGGTTTCTGCAGATGTAACCTATTATTATAATTTATTTCACTTTCCCCCCTTTCCTGAACATTATTTTTTACCTACATCATGGCCAGCTCCAGCAGTGGGGACAGCCCTGTGTCCCAAATCCCAGCAGGGATGCTGGGCTCCCACAGTGCATTTCTCCTGCAGACACCAGTTTTCCTCCTGGGTGTAGGGTGGAACTGTCACCCCCCTCTTTCTCCCAGCTCTGGCAAGAACCTGAACATGGTCAGGCTTTTCCAACACAAAGTGCAGACTTGTCCTTGAGGCTGTCAGGGTCACTCTACCACTTGGGAGCTACCACAGGAGCTTCTAACTCAAGCCAAAATTCTCCCTTTTGGGGTTTGGATAACCGTGCAAGGTCGGAGTGGCCAGGACACGTCTTCCCCGCAGGATGATCCATGCCACTGTCCATTTTAAAGTGCTGGAGTGTTGAAAAGAACAGGATCGAATCCTTGGAACAGCCTCGCTCCTGGGCCCTGGCCCTGCCTCCAGGAGCAGCTGCTGGCAGAAGATGGAGCCAGTCTGCAAAATGAGCATCTCCATGGAGATAAGCGGGAGCGCGAGAAGGTCAGAGCCAAAGCGGCAGGAGCAGCAGAGGAGTTCTTCAAACTCCATTTCCTTCCAGAGAAATCACTTGCTGGAGATTTGCTGAACGTGACACCTGGCTGCCTCGCCTTGCCGGCTCGAACCAGAAGACAAAAGAGGGAGCTAATTGTTTCCAATGCATTCAGGTTTAATACGGTGCGTTTTTAATTGGGGCTGGAAAGGGGGAGGGAATCAATTACCTCTCGCGGGGGCAGACGGCGCTGGCAGGTGATGCTGTGTGGGGAAAAGGAATCGTGGCAGGGTGCTGAGGCTCCCTGAGGGGAGAGGCCAGGTGCTCCTTGGGGTGTCCTGTGTGCCAGGTGCTCTTGGAGGCTCCAGGGCAGCTTGCCACGAAGTGGCACTGTGACACCACCCACGGGGACAGAGCAGGGGGAAATGCTGCTGAACCACCCTGCCCTGGGGCTGCCCTTGTGCCTGGGGGAACTTCACAGCCCTGTGGGATCATCTGCTCTGGAGAAGGCAATAAAGACACTTGGCAGGGAGCTCTGTGAACGTCCTTTCCCACAACTCCGGTGGGATCTAGTCCCCTTCAAGACTCCTGATTCCTTAACTGAGCAGGATTGTGGTATGTTGGGTTACACCCAACATATGTATGGGTGTTCTAGCAGAGCAGGCCTGAAGGCCTACAAAAGCATCTTCCCTAGGCCCGGTGGGAACCATGGAAACACTTCCAGGGCACCTGAGATGGGCTGGAAAAGAGGACCATGGGTCAGTGACCTTCCTGACCAATGGCCCGGGAAGATTGTGGGTAGTGGCCTTATCTGGGATTATTTACACCTTCCCATAATAGGTGATATCTAGGGAATTCTCCAGGTGAGTGGGTGAAATCCTGGGATTTGCTCTTCCTGTTTCTATGAGGATCTATCCTGTTTGTGCACTGGTATTTAGGTACCCTGAGCTGTGCAATGAACGTCTTTGCACTTCTCCATCCTGCATGCACAGTCCTTGCCCGGCGGGAATGCTGCAGTGGTAGCCCATTAACTATTGAGTGGTAGGTGCTTGGTGCCCTGTCGAGGGGTAGAGGGAAACAAAGGCACTTTCCTGGTTGGGATGCAGATCTCTGGAGAATTCTGTGCCTGTAGATCCGTGCCAGGGAGCTGGAATTGAAGGGCTGCCAGTGAACAAACACAGCAATCCCAAGGACTCTCAGAGAAGCAAATCCCCACGGCCCAGTGTTGAGACAAGCACACAGAGTGAGGAGCTGCTATTGCTGAAAACTCATGTTCAGATTGTTCAGCAGAGCGAAGCCGAGGTCTCCAAGGAGCTCAATTTCATGCCTTTAATGAGAATTATATTTCCTAAAGGAAGGAGCCAAAGTCCTTCAATTCAGTGTAATATTTTGCAACGGCAGACGGGTCTCAGGATCCTGCATTCTCAGAGCCCTCAGACTTTGCCAGGCAGAAATCCCAGCCCCTCCATGTCCTTCAGCAGGACACTTTGGGATGGGTTGAATTTCTTCTCCTTGGTTCTGAGTGACTTCAGTACCTGTTGACATCCACGCCACAGAGATTTCTCTGCAAGGCCTAAGGGGACCAATTCAGTTGGCTGAAAAAAAGATCAGTAGCACCATCTGAGGGGCCCTACAGCATCCCAATACCTGCATGGTATCCCTACAGCTATCGGGGGTACTTGGTGCTTCCCAAAATGTACTGGACACCTCTTCTTAGCCAGCTGAAAACAACCAGTGCTTGGCCAGTTTGATGCAAAAAACTTGTTCAGTGGTTATACAGGACAAGGGCTGTACAATGCTGCAGTTTGAGGACAGAAACGATCTCCTGGAATTAATTTGGGACATTTTGATGTTGGAGCTACGTTAGTATATGGCACTGTAAAGCCAGAAAGAATAAAACACAAACAGTATCCATTAAAATAAAATGGTGAGTACAAAGTGAGGGCTAAAGAGATAGATCCAATGGTGAAATTCACCTTACACGTGTAAGATTGACCTCAGGCCTTCATTGCCAAGAAGAATTGAATCCTTTTTCACTCTGTGTCTTTCTATTTCTTCGTATTTTCTCAATGAATCTCTGGAAGATGCTGTTTATGGACAAAATGCAGCATGCTTCTTGGAAGATTTATTAATCAGAACTGCCAAATTCATAATTACTTTCTGGGCACTGAAATTGTTTGGCCTTATCAAATAAATGAGAATAACCACTGATTATTGTTTTTGGAGAAAGGAGTAGCTGGTAATAAGGAAAAAACATGCACATATGAGAAAGAGAAAGATAATATTAATGGTCAGAGATGTGTTCATGGAGAAGTTTGAGTGGTCAAATGACTCATCTGTCTGAAAAAAGAAACATAATTTTCATATTATGAGGCACTCAAGCAGTCAGTAGTGCTTTCACTCCAGCACGATGGATGGACTTCATTTGTTTCCCTGTCCTCTTCTGCCTCTGCCTTTTTATGGTGCAGAGGTAGCTGGATTTTCCCTCTGTTGCTTTTAGTTCAAAAATAGGGACTTCTGTTCAACAGAAATTACTGACATTTAATGCCAGCAAGAAACTTGTAAAGACCTCAAGTTTTTTAACTTTTCCCATTTCTGGGGCAGAACAGCCACACCTGATAGAGAGATGCAGCCCTACAAGTTTTTTAGGAGTGTTTAGGGGCTTTTTACACTGGCCCTGAGGTTTTTGAAAGCTATAAAACGTCAATTTGTGGTTAGAAACACTCACCACACCCAGAAAATCCAGCCAGCTGTTCCAGGAAACCTCATCCACAGGTATGGGACACCCAGCCTGGAGTGGAAAAAGTCTCACCGCCTTCAAAGAAGGAAGAGGTTTGTGCCCCCCACTTTTCAAACACGGGAATGGAATCTGTCAGGACTGCCATGGTTTGAGCTGCTCCTCAGGAAGAGGGGCCAGGGCCGGGTGCTGTCCCCGGTGCTGTCCCCAGCCCGAGGCTCTCGGTGCCCTGCAGGACCCTGCCCTGCTCCAAGGGCAGCAGGGTTAAACTCTTTCAGGCTGCTGACTTGAGGATTCCTCTCTTTCNCCCCAGCGACTAAATCAGCCTCAAATTAGGGAAATACGATGTTAAATTGTATCAGAGAGAAGCAGAGATGATCCTTTGGAGTACTGACACTCATTAGCCACCAGCCACCCCATGTATCTTCTCCATGGAGAAGTGTCAGCAGCTCTTNTGCTGAAAACTCATGTTCAGATTGTTCAGCAGAGCGAAGCCGAGGTCTCCAAGGAGCTCAATTTCATGCCTTTAATGAGAATTATATTTCCTAAAGGAAGGAGCCAAAGTCCTTCAATTCAGTGTAATATTTTGCAACGGCAGACGGGTCTCAGGATCCTGCATTCTCAGAGCCCTCAGACTTTGCCAGGCAGAAATCCCAGCCCCTCCATGTCCTTCAGCAGGACACTTTGGGATGGGTTGAATTTCTTCTCCTTGGTTCTGAGTGACTTCAGTACCTGTTGACATCCACGCCACAGAGATTTCTCTGCAAGGCCTAAGGGGACCAATTCAGTTGGCTGAAAAAAAGATCAGTAGCACCATCTGAGGGGTCCTACAGCATCCCAATACCTGCATGGTATCCCTACAGCTATCGGGGGTACTTGGTGCTTCCCAAAATGTACTGGACACCTCTTCTTAGCCAGCTGAAAACAACCAATGCTTGACCAGTTTGATGCAAAAAACTTGTTCAGTGATTATATAGGACAAGGGCTGTACAATGCTGCAGTTTGAGGACAGAAACGATCTCCTGGAATTAATTTGGGACATTTTGATTTTGAAATTGGAGCTACATTAGTATATGGCACTGTAAAGCCAGAAAGAATAAAACACAAACAGTATCCATTGAAATAAAATGGTGAGTACAAAGTGAGGGCTAAAGAGATAGATCCAATGGTGAAATTCACCTTACACGTGTAAGATTGACCTCAGGCCTTCATTGCCAAGAAGAATTGAATCCTTTTTCACTCTGTGTCTTTCTATTTCTTCGTATTTTCTCAATGAATCTCTGGAAGATGCTGTTTATGGACAAAATGCAGCATGCTTCTTGGAAGATTTATTAATCAGAACTGCCAAATTCATAATTACTTTCTGGGCACTGAAATTGTTTGGCCTTATCAAATAAATGAGAATAACCACTGATTATTGTTTTTGGAGAAAGGAGTAGCTGGTAATAAGGAAAAAACATGCACATATGAGAAAGAGAAAGATAATATTAATGGTCAGAGATGTGTTCATGGAGAAGTTTGAGTGGTCAAATGACTCATCTGTCTGAAAAAAGAAACATAATTTTCATATTATGAGGCACTCAAGCAGTCAGTAGTGCTTTCACTCCAGCACGATGGATGGACTTCATTTGTTTCCCTGTCCTCTTCTGCCTCTGCCTTTTTATGGTGCAGAGGTAGCTGGATTTTCCCTCTGTTGCTTTTAGTTCAAAAATAGGAACTTCTGTTCAACAGAAATTACTGACATTTAATGCCAGCAAGAAACTTGTAAAGACCTCAAGTTTTTTAACTTTTCCCATTTCTGGGGCAGAACAGCCACACCTGATAGAGAGATGCAGCCCTACAAGTTTTTTAGGAGTGTTTAGGGGCTTTTTACACTGGCCCTGAGGTTTTTGAAAGCTATAAAACGTCAATTTGTGGTTAGAAACACTCACCACACCCAGAAAATCCAGCCAGCTGTTCCAGGAAACCTCATCCACAGGTATGGGACACCCAGCCTGGAGTGGAAAAAGTCTCACCACCTTCAAAGAAGGAAGATGTTTGTGCCCCCCACTTTCCAAGCACGGGAATGGAATCTGTCAGGACTGCCGTGGTTTGAGCTGCTCCTCAGGAAGAGGGGCCAGGGCCGGGTGCTGTCCCGGGTGCTGTCCCCAGCCCGAGGCTCTCGGTGCCCTGCAGGACCCTGCCCTGCTCCAAGGGCAGCAGGGTTAAACTCTTTCAGGCTGCTGACTTGAGGATTCCTCTCTTTCCCACTTCCCAGCTTTGGCAGATCTTTCCCCTCCTCTCTTCCTGTGATGATTTATGGGGGGACAGTACAATTCTAAAATGAATAATTGATATTCCTTCAAAGCTATCTCCTTTACTCTACTTGTTCTCTTAATTTACTCGGTTTATAGCAACTGATGACAGAAGCCTATTGTTTTGCTGAAACATTAACTTCACAAAGTCATTCCGCTCCCATCTGCAGCACTAAAATTAATGATTCCCTCTGCAACATCTGTTTAATTAACTATCGGCACCATAGAAGAGGCATCCAAATTCCCCAGCGACTAAATCAGCCTCAAATTAGGGAAATACGATGTTAAATTGTATCAGAGAGAAGCAGAGATGATCCTTTGGAGTACTGACACTCATTAGCCACCAGCCACCCCATGTATCTTCTCCATGGAGAAGTGTCAGCAGCTCTTTGCCGTAAAGTTTTCATTTAAGGGCTCCTTTAGCCGTAGTCACAGGGAGGAGGAGGGGGTGGAGGGATGGGAGCGAGCTGAAGCCAGTGCTCCATCATCCCCTTTGATGGAGCTGCTGCTGGGATGGGAGATAAAGGCAAAACTGTGCTGCCACTGAGCCATCGGGCTCTTGGAGTCTGATGGCAGCGTCCCAAATGCCTGACCCTTCCCTGCAAAGACAGCAGGACCCGCTGAAAAAGCTGCCACTGGCAGCAGGAATGGCCAGGGCTTCTGCTGGGCTCTGCAGGGTTCCCCCATGGGTGTTGTAGAAGAGCAGGCCTGAAGGCCTACAAAAGCATCTTCCCCAGGCCCGGTGGGAACCATGGAAACACTTCCAGCTCACCTGAGATGGGCTGGAAAAGAGGACCATGGGTCAGTGACCTTCCTGACCAATGGCCCGGGAAGATTGTGGTCAGTGGCCTTATCTGGGATTATTTACACCTTCCCATAACAGGTAATATCTAGGGAATACTCCAGGTGAGTGGGTGAAATCCTGGGATTTGATCTCCCTGTTTCTATGAGGTTCTATCCTGTTTGTGCACTGGTATTTAGGTACCCTGAGCTGTGCAATGAACGTCTTTGCACTTCTCCATCCTGCATGCAAAGTCCTTGCCCGGCGGGAATGCTGCAAGGCTCCAGACTCTTGGATACCCTGGAAGAGAGAGATGGGAGAAGGCAGCTCCAAGGCAGGAAGAGGGGAGGACAAGAGATGTGAATTTCCAGTCTCTGAAGTCCCTGGGGGTAAAAATGTTCCTAGCAGACCCCACTGCTGATGTAGCTGCATGGCCAAATTTGTATGGGCAAGGCACAAAATAAGGGGCTGATCCAAGAGTTTTGGGGTTTTTTTCTTGACTCTTTTTCCCTACTTTGAACTCCCCCTGATGTTGCCGTGGCGACAAATGCGGTGTGAAATTGCAAGTTTGCAAAACATACTCAGTCAGCAGCAGAGGAAAAGCTCCAGCAAAGGGAAGGGAGCAGCAGCAAGGTGGGAGATGGGCAGGGAGAGGACCTGGATCCCACCACTGCCTGAGGAGAGGAGAGGGCTGGGTGGCTGTGGAGGGACAAGGTGGGCAGGGGAGGGAGGGTGGCACTACAAGGGAGGTGGTGTAGCTCAGATTGCTGCTCTGTAGTTATTAAAATACACATCTCCACCCACACAGTCTGCTGCCTATCCAGAGGGGTTACCTCGGATGAACCCTCTCCAAAAAGGGAACCCTCCGGGGATTTTCACCACTTCCCAGCGAGCTGGGGAAGCAGTAGGTTGTTCACTTTAAAGAATGAGCCTGAACTCCTGGAAGCACTGAAATAACTCTGAGCTTCTTCTCTAATCCATGAGCTCAGGTCAGGAAAGTGCATCCACCGAGGGCTCTGGGGTGAGGTTTTTCAAAAGCACACCAAGCCCGAGGCTCAGTGCCCACAAGGGCCAGATTTTCATCAGAGCTCAGTTCCTTTTAGGCAGCTAATTAATCTTTGCAAACACCTCAAAGTATCTAAACTGCATCTGCTGCTGTGATGTTGCCCTGAAGAATGGCAGTGGCTAAACTAAAACTTCTCAGTTTAAAAATCCATTCACTCCCTCTTTGGAAGGGTGTCTGCTGCCTTTATTGGCAAAACTGAAATTTCTGATTGTTGTTTTTTGGCTTAAAGAATCAATGCACATCAGAAAGCCTGGTCTGAAACCTCACCTTTACCTTGTCCTCAAATCAGACATAAACTTAAATACCAGGGAGGAGTTGAATTTGGCTCCTTTAAACCCACATGACCAATTTAAAGGTAACATGTTGGCACATTGGGCATATCTATAAACGATGAATGAATTTCAAGGGGAGTAAGGAAAAACAGGATAAATGAGGCTGCTGTGAGACAACAAGCAGAAATACCACCCTTTATTCAAGAGGAACTGAAGCCAATAGACATTATTACTCCTATACAAGATCTGTGTCACCCTAAATTTTCACTGAGAATAAGCAGATTTTGGCCCTTTCCTTCCCATCTTTTCCCAAAGATCCTGGTTGTCTCTATCTTGACATTGTCTCTCAGTGGACAACTCCAACCCCACCCGTAATTCAGGGTTTTCAAATGTTCCTTTCCACAGTCCTGCACTCTCTTGTTTCCCAGCAAAGACTTAGTTGTTGATTTGGCTTAGTTTAAGGACAGACAGGGGTTTTGTGTGTCTGTGGAAGACACTCCTGAACATTTCTTTTCATGAACTCTCAAAGTGGATTTTTCAAACCTTGTTCAAGTTTAAGGTAAGTCTATATAATTCATGGTGAGAGTGTTTAAGACCGTTACAAGAAGTTTTGGCTTGTTTGCTTTAAAAGTTAATTCAAACTAACATGTTCAGGCATCCCATGTCCTGTGGATGCTTCTTGCTCAGGACAGAATTGCAGATGAGTGACCCACTTAATAAAACCCTGCCTTGTTGAAAGAGGCTCCTGTGTGGCTCCAGCAGGAGGAAGAGTTTCTTGACAAATACCCCCATTTGTGACATCCCCACACTTCAGCAGAGCCAGGAGCTGCTTTCCCAGTGCTCATGTTCTGAGGTTATTGGCAGAACTCTACTGACAGAGCATGTAGAAAATGTACCAAACCACATTTAAAAGTGTGACATGAAATTCAAAAGCAGCCAGGGGAATTACAATGCTCTGGAGCAGGATAAGATGCTAAAGGAGCATGAAACACATGCTATGCTTAATGTGATTTCTTTTTATTTTTTATAAGACTGTTTCCTTTCCGAGCTTGCCAAGGAGTCCATGGAGCTGTCAGAGTACAACCTCAGACGTGAGCAGCCGTGGCAGGAGTGGTGGGAGGGATCCAGGGGCAGAGCCAGGCCAGTTTATGCCTCTCCTAAATAAAGGAGACAGGTGAGCACTGGCTGTGGCACAACACTCAGAAACCACTCCACGTGCAGAGAGATGAAGAACAAAAGTGTTATTCCATGTGCAGAGGATCTCCAGCCCTGGTTATTACTGATAATGCAGCGAGAAGGAAGATAAGGAGGTTGAAGCCTTCAGGTGAGAGAGTGTCCCTGGAATAACCAGTGCTGGGAAATGGGGGGTCAATATTTATTTGGTAAAATAAATGGCACATGGCTCTGAAACTCAGTAGATGGGGAATGAGACATTGCTGGGATGAGAAGCCAGCAGGGACTGCATTGCCAGTGTGATTGGGTCTGCACACACAGCCAGCAGAGAAAAGGCCCTGCCATGGTGTATTTATAATTTTAAACAGATTGGATGAAATAATAGTGGGAGAAGATCTAAGGGAAAAAGGTGTCCCAGGACTACATAATAGATCAGTGCCAGAGCTGGGAATTGATTCCTGGGACTCACAGTGCTCAGCCCATTATAACAAAACCCACGGAACACGAGGAGTCTCTCCCTTTGCTATTATCCTGAAGGTTTGGGTTTATGTATTTATTTATTTACCAAACACAGAGGAATGACAAACGGAATGAGAAACACAGAGCACTCAAGAAAGCTCATAAAGTCCTTTTCATATCTTTAATCAATCATGACTAGTGTGTCTCCCATCCATTTTTTTTCAGTTTAAAATAGAATAAAGATGTCCCCTCACATCATAATCTGTCTCCAGGCAGCTGTGCTCCTTACATCAGCACAATGACCCAAACTGCAGGGCTGTATTAACAGATACCATCTAGGCTTTAATGGAGTTCAGCCACTGGGATTAGCTCCCTGGAATGGAGTTTGGGCTGTCAGACACTGCACGCAACTGCGAGCACATTACAGGTTATAGGCATCAATTCTTTCTAAGTGAGAAGCCATTCCAAATTCAAAACACTTCAGACCTAATAACAGGAAATTATCTTGATGGATCCCCTTCAACAGGTAAAAAAAAAAGAGATGAGGAGAGAGGGTCAGGCGTCCGATCAGAACAAAATGGTATCTGTGCTTTTTTTCTCTAGTTCAGAGCAAAGGAGGAGTGTGGATTTAGATGTCAGGGAGGGGAAAAATTGTGGAAATGTAGGGTGGAATGAGAAAGAAAATTTTCAAACTACATTTGCGATGAGAAAGGGAAAATTTGCCTGCCTATTTGGGTCGGTGTGTCCCAGAAGTGTCAGTCTGACCCAGCAGGGACTTCTCTAAGAACCCTGAGCAGTCCCTTGCAGCTCCTTAAGGTACTTTTCCAAATGGAGTCAGGAGTTAGTTTTCATGGAATCATAGAATAATAAACTGATTTGTGTTGGAAGGGACCTTAAAGCTCCTCTCATCCCACCCCTGCCATGGGCAGGGACACCTTCCACTATCCCAGGGTGCTCCAAACCCCGTCCAGCCTGGCCTTGGGCACTGCCAGGGATCCAGGGGCAGCCACAGCTGCTCTGGGCACCCTGTGCCAGGGCCTCGCCACCTATTTTTCCCTTAGTTTTCATATTTCAAGGATGTCCAGTGTGGGCATCCTCAATGAGACCTGACTTTTCAGATCAGAAGACACTCAGTGCTGCATGAAAAGCAAGTCCTTTTAAAAAGTGTCTTTGCTCATGTACAGATGGGGAGTGCACTCTCCAAAAGTGTTCACAGTGTCTGAAAATATTGTCCATTTGCCCCTTTAATCCCTGTCAGTGATCCAGGGCTAGAAAACCCTGGAGGAGAAGGGAAGGGTCAGAGTTCGAGTGATGAACGCTGACAAGCTGAGTCACTGATGAGTTGCATCCTATAATCCATCATTTTTAAACCTCGCTAGTCCAAGAGCTTTCTGCGGTGTCAAGCTGAGTCATTTCTGCCCGTGAAACAGGGAGGGAGGGCGGAGAACCTTACTTCATCTCCCAGCACTGTGGCCGTGCACCAATCCTGCTGCTGCCCCATTTTCCCCACATCTGTCCCACTCATCCCCAGCCCAAGCCACCATCTGACACCCCTGAGAGAGCAAAGCTGCCCCGAGCCAGCAAAAGAGTCCCCTAAGGAAAAGGAACTGAAAACAAATTGAAAGCAAGACAGACAAACCAAAAGGCAGATTTTCCTTTCAGCACGTTTTTGGAAGAGGAGGGGAAGGAAGTCCCTTATGGGCAGAAACCTGCACTGCCATTGGATTTCCAGCTCCAGCCAGAAGCCCAGGGAAAAGACAGCTCTTCAGTGGTGGTCAGGAGGGACTGCAAACACAGCAAAGCATCGTGTAGGCAAACAGCCCGGGGGAGTCACCAGGGACTGCCTCATTAGTGGTACAGCGTTGGCACGTGCTGGTGGCTGGAGGCAAAATACGACCCTAATTTCCATTATCACACCAAAGAACGGCTGTCGTTGCAAGGGGAGAACAAGGCAGAGCAAATGCACTGCTTGAGACGTGAAGGACAGGGCTCTGATGGTGACAAGATGTTACAGCAGCTGCAAAGGGGGATGTCCTTGGTTGTCATCTCTGGCAGGGTGGTGGCTCAGACCTGGAACGGGGACAGGTACTGGAGAAGGGCACTCTGGAATAAACATGGTCTTCTCCAAAGAGCTTTCACCCTAAACATCTAAAATCTCCCAGTGGGTGAATATCGTCAACAGACAAGACAGACCAAGGAGGAGTGTGATGATACTAAAGTTGTTGGATATCCAATTCTTGATGAAAAAATCAAAGAAACTATCACAGAGTATAGAGGGAGGGGAGTGTTTCGCAAAGAGCAAATCATCCAGTCCACTGAGAACTGAGGGTGCTCTCAAAGCCCCTGGAAATGCTCTCTCCACACCCACGCAAGGTGATATTTGTCTTCACACAGGGGTGAGCCCTGAGAACTGTTGTATTCAGAAAAGAGAGTGTGACTGAAGCATTGGAAAGGCTGGGTGCCAGAAACCTTCATAAAGATCAACTTCATGGACAACTCTGTTGTCTTTTTCTGGTTTCACATATCACCTGGATAAGTCTTTCTTCCAGCACTCATAAAGAAATTAAAGTGCTAAACATCCTATGGCTTTCCATGAGATGACCCAAACTTGTTTCCTTTTTGCCTGAGGAAAACAAGGGCACTTTTTATATTTGAAATCAGACCTAGAGTAAGATTTCTCAAAGGGACCAAGGTTGCTAGATCAGATGAGTTTGGGTCTGCTGACCAGATCAGCAGAGCTCTGTTTAAGTCTCTGAGGGCTGCAGATGTGAAGTCCTCTAACACAGATTCAGCCCCTCCATTTTCTTTCTTAAGAATAAATGCATCAATATAATAAAGAGAGAAGTTATAAATACAGGTTTAACCTCACAGAGTGGAGCCCAAAGCGCCAAGGATGGATTTGTAAAGACTTCTCCAAAGTTTTCTCATCGGAGCCATTTGCATGTCTCTTCTTCTGGGTCTTGACATATTTTACATCTCTTTTGAGGGCTTGAAACATAGGAAGAACAGATTTAATGGGAAGCAGCGGCCTCCTGCTTCCAGGAAGATATTGTTAGGGTTGGCTCAAATGAAGAAGGATCATCAGCATCTTCTCAGAGCTTCTTGCTGTGGCACTGAGGAAGATTTAGCACGTTCCAATATCCATTTCCTTCCCAGCTCTAATCTTAACACCCACCTCCTGCATGCTAAATGAACATCCCAGCGCTTCATAATGGAGACAGGAAATTAATTCCTCATAAAGGGCTTTTTTTTTCCTTCCTACCCCTCTTATTAAGACTCCTCAGCCCTGTCAACAGCCAACTGAGCTTCCACAAGTCATAAAGGTGCATTTCTGCAGTCTCATTTCCTCCAGTCTCCTGCTTGATGGATTATTCCCATTAATAACCTTCATGTTGAAGAGCAGCTGCTGCCATCCACGGGACCTTTTTGGATGGAGTAACCCCGACCTTCAGCAAGGGCACTCTGGAAATGCAGGCACAGAGCAGGGGGGCTGATGATCTGAATCTGCTCTGCTCAGGCCCTGTTAGGGGCAGCAGGTAGAGAAAAAATACCCTGCCTGGTCCTGCTGGCCAAGGATTCCCATGGGAACCTTCAGAGCTGGACCACCCTCCTGAAGAACATCTGAAACCAAGGCTTTGATCCTGGAGTCTGGTGTAACTTCTATCAATTCCACATCTTTAGCACCCGCTAAGGGCATGCATCCATGTTTTCAGGATACAAGATGTCCAGGACAAGGTTTTAAGAGGAAAAAATCCACAGAGTTGTCTAAAAATAATCTTTCCTTGACATATAAATTAATCAAGAAGTGTAAAATCCCTACATTTTTTATTAGAATTTTTCTCTCCAACCCATAATCTGTTGGGAATTTTTTTTTTTTTTTTTTTGTGGATGTGACTAATCTTTAATTATAAAGAATATCATTTCAATGTGATCATTAGAATGGACCAAGCTGCATTGAAATGACAGATCTGGTTTTAAATAGTGCTGTTTCACCCAGGTTTGAGCTCAGCAGTGTCAGACAAGTGGAGATGATGTTTAGCGAGATGGATGCTAAAACAGCAGGCAAAATTCTTGTGACATGAAAATGGATCATCTCCATGTGATATGGATTTGGAAGCAAACAGGGTGAGAATTTGGAGCTGATATCAGAAGCTGGAGGGCAACGTAAAAGAAACACACAGATTGCATCCCCAGTTTTGGTAGAAACCTTAAAAAAACGTAATTTATGTAGCTCTCAAAAATAAAAGCACAAGACCAATTCAATGATCTCAAAACTAGGGGAAAATATCCCAGGAACACAATGTTTGGAACTTCCCTCGGTTCTCTTTGCAAAATGTTATGTAACATTTAATTTTGATTTTTCACATACCTACACCATGTAAACTACAGAAGAGCAGCATAATGTGGCTCTTCACAGGATTTTAGAGCTTTTCTAGCAGGCCTAGATGAAATGTTCTGTAGAAAAGTACAGTTACGCTGTGGTTGCCTAGCAAATGTCTCTGAGAAAGTGTTTCTGCTTAAAGAGAAAAACAAATTAAGTATAAACCGTCTGCAAGGCCACGCTCCCCGGGGACAGTAGATTTGTGTAAGACTCAGAGGGCAAAATTGTCAAAATCTCTTGTTAAAATAGAGGCAGCACATCACAGCCACAGCCACCAGAGATATTAAAGTGAAAAACCCTGCTAGTTCTGGCTCAAAGTCAGAAGTAACTGAGTGCTTCGAGATCTCTTGACCCCAGGGAGTTATTAGTAACATTTTTAAAGTCATCTTTAACATTATGTGTCTTTTGTTTTTAATATATTAAGAAATTACACCCCAAAGGGGAATGGACTCCTCCTTCTGTGCCAGTCCCTGAAATACTAAGTTGGAGTCTCTAACTCCAGAGCCAAATCTGTGTGTCCATGGAGGGAAACACACCCTGTGTCTGCCTCCTAATGGGTATTAAACTGTCTTTAGCAAGGGATTAATGCACTGCTTTGGCTTTTCAAGCTCTTTCTCCTTTTGCTGAAATATTTCTTTAAAATCTTTCAAATTCTTTCCTCCCTTCCAAAATCTTTTCCTACCTATTAATTAAACAGAGCAGTTGGCAACATGGAGTCTCTGATATTGTGGCCTCTGCTTTTCACTCAGGGGGATCAGCTGAGGCCCACAAGAGTGCACTGGGGCCTGTATTTGAAGAGAGAAACACAAAATAATTTGTAGAAGGATGTCCAAAACTGTACTCATCAGTGCCATGGAGTGGGAGCTGGAGAAAAACACAGGACTCCTGCTGGTGTGGCTTCACTCTGCTCTGGCCCCTTCCCCTCCAGCTGTTCTGTGCTTCCATAATTATTAGGTGTGGAGTCCCCAATTAATTAGGGTTAAACCTGATTGCCTACCCAACAGCATTATGTTCCTTAAATAATGTCACCAATAGTCCAAAAAGAAGGATTTCTGGAGTTCTCAGTGAGAGCCTTTGAACTGTTAACCACCCACAAACCCCTTCCAGTACAGATTAAATCCAAGGACTCTTTATCGTTTAGCAGAGGACTCATTTATCCACCTGGGGCCTCAGCTCTGAGCTCAAATCATGAAGGTTTTGTCTGTCAAGGGCTATTGCCCACATTTCTTCATTCCTTCACAAGCAGGGGATAATCTTCTTGACCTGGGTTTTTGAGACATTGGGACGAGAGTGAGAATAAATATTCTCCTTCCTGATCATTCCAGGAGAGTTTTAATTTACACATTTTATGTCTGGGAGTCTTTCCAATCCGTATTAAGTTTGCTGAAAGGAAAGAGTATCATTTAAGCCAAGGGATCCAGGATGAAACAGCTCTAAAAAAAGACTCTCTGTGTTCCTTCCCCTATGAGCTGTGAACTGCATTATTAACAAAAGTTCTGGAGTTCTTGGGAGAAAAATCTTGCATATGTGGAAGTGAGAAAATGGCACGGACATCCCACAGGGATGCACAGGATCCGACTGGCTTCCTCTGGCTGCAGAACAGATAGGAACACAAGGCAGAGGATTCCTTGGAGCAGGAGACTCTGCCCCTCCTCTGCAGAATCTTACTGAAGAAACACAGTGAAGAAAGACTGTGCTGTCTCTGCAGTCCCATGACTGAGGTAGGTGGCACTCACAGGCCTTTCCTAAACCCAGAGGAGGCAATTCCCAGATGGATCATTCCTGCAGAATGGCCTCACTGGCTGGATTCTCCTTGAATAAACAACACCTTGGCAAACAAATGAATTATCTCATTGTAAATGCCTGATTCCAGCCTAGAAAAATGGTTCATCCATCTTTTCTGAAGCTTCTGTTCCCAATTCTTCAGCTCTCCTGGCTTCCAGTGGTGACGAGATGGGGCATGCAGCACACAGGAAAAGCTGCTCCATGTTTGTGTCCTTCTCAGGTATTTACAGAAATGTTTAGATGCAGGGGGAGTTCGATTTATGTGCCTTATCTTCCTCAAACCAGAGAGAACTCTTCCCTTCCGTTACAAACACTGCTTAATGGATCTCTAACAGCCCTGCTTTCACAACATCAAATACACCAGAAAATAAGGGGGAGCAGGAGGAACCAAACAAACAACTCTTTATTGTTTCCAGGTGTCCCTGATAATGGGTGGAGGAAGAAGTGGAGAAGAAAGAGGGGAGAGAGATAAGAAAATTGTAATTGGGTCCTTGGCACAAGCTCATCATGCATAAACATGGCAGACAAAAAAGGCTGAGTGTTAAAAGAAGTTCTGGGCTCCTGAGGATCCCGAGCGTTCAAAGGATGTCTGAAAGCAGACTTGTGCCGGGGCACTGGCTGTCCAGCTAACTGGGAATTCGCCAGCACCGGCACCCGCCCGGACGGGAGAGGATGGCGGAGGCTGCTCACAGCGCGGGAGGGTCGGCAAAGTCACAGTTTGGGTTCATGTCACGAATGGATTTTTTTTTAAACTCAGCTCCTCTCTTTGCCCAGGCCTATGACAGCAGGCAGGAGGTGTATTGAAGTGACCAGCACCCCAAAGATCCACTCTATCCACAAGTTCTTTAATAATGGCTGATTCAGTCTATTATGAAATGAATAATTTATTAGTAGACAAGAAAACTGACAGACAAGACTTAAAACAAACTATTACTACACAGGGGTAAAATAAAAGAGATACTACTAGTAGATTGACATACAGTGCACGATACTGGTACCTTTCAGCTACAGCTAGC
>VZRO01003965.1:0-25171 GCA_013397915.1 Daphoenositta chrysoptera | reverse complement strand
GCCATGGTGAAGGAAATGGCCAAGGAGGAGGAAATGGCCAAGGTGAAGGAAATGGCCAAGGAGAAGGAAATGGCCAAGGAGAAGGAAATGGCCAAGGTGAAGGAAATGGCCATGGTGAAGGAAATGGCCAAGGAGGAGGAAATGGCCAAGGTGAAGGAAATGGCCAAGGAGAAGGAAATGGCCAAGGAGAAGGAAATGGCCAAGGAGAAGGAAATGGCCAAGGTGGTGCTCCCCCCGTGGGAGGCTGTGCTCCATCACCCAGCACACCACTCTGGAGACAGCATGCACTGGAGGATGAACCAGCTGGGGAACCTCCCTCCCCTTCAGCCGCAGGGGGATTCAAAGTCACCCAATTTCTCTCTTTTGGGGTAGCTCAGTTGTTCTCCTCCGGTGAGAGAGGCTGCTCATTACACACATTTTTATTGATCTTTGTGCATTCCTGCACAAAGTAATGCTGAAAATGGGTACGAAGAGTGTAATTTGCTTCACTCTGGCACTGTATTTGCTATCTCCTCTGAACCAGACTGGCACACAAACCAAAGCAGTCCCAACCTCCGCACACCCACCCACATATGAAATGGGTTGGCCAAAGGGAGTTGGAAACATTCATTATATTATAATGAAATCTTCTGCTGTATTCTTCCCTGCCTCCTATGCAGTCCCATGCTTGGCTTCTGCCTTTTTACCTTTATAATAGCCTCCATTCTTATTTTCCTGTATGATTTTTTCTTCACTGCCTGTAAAAAACACTCAATTTGACAGCATTCTATTTGGAAAATCAAGAAGTCCATAAATAAGGCTCAAGACAGACCCAAATATAGTTGCTAGCAGAAATGGTAACTTTTATGAGGCTGGATGGCAACTTTTCAATAAGACATTTTGATAGGCAAATGCCACTGAATGGGATGGAAGCACAGAGAAGGGTATTTTTAAAAATGAAAAGTTCAGGTGGTTTTGGTCAAAAGCATTGCATTTCTCCTGAAATGCAGGGGGGGGTGTGGAGAGAGAAAATAGAACAAAATATGAAAAGGTGCAAAGAGAGGATTTCATCTGCTTTGATCCAGATTCTTGGGTCCATTTCTCTCACACACCAATTTAATTTTGACTTTACCTGTTATCCTGATCCTGAATAGGAAAGGTTATTGACAAGTCTTATGTTGTAGAAGTGACAGCAGGGAAGATGAGAAGGCTCCACAGCAGCTGGAGCAGTCCAGGGCCCAGTTCCCTTAGAATATAAATGAGAATTAAATGCTTAATTGCTGCTGGTGGTGATTGAAGCCCACAGTGGCTCTCGCTGTGAGGCAGAGGAGGGATGACAGGATGGGCCTGTGCTCACTGGTGTCTCTGCAGCCCCGAACTGCAGATTATTGGAGTTTTTATTGGAGTGTTTCTTCAGTGAGCATCCTTAGCTCTGAGCACTTCAGGGAAACCTATGGCACACAAGTACTCCCTTGTAAAGAGGTTTTTTCCTCTCTTTCCTATGGCTTCTCAGGATCCGAGCTCAGTCTCAGCCTCTCCTTCAGCAGATTCCCTCATTTATTTAGATCTCTCTCCTCTTCTCACTTGTTTCTTTTTAGAAAATGCATAAGGAAATCAATAGCTTTTAGGATTCCATCTTCCTGTCTTTTTTTGTTTTAAATGGGGCTCTTTCAAACAATAATCAAGAGAAGCACGTGGCCAGACGATGCTTTCAAGTAAGTTTCATTTTCTTTGAGAAACAAGCTTTTAAAAGTCATATTTTATTATTTTTTTCTGCAAGATAGGAATTAAAATCAGTGGATCTTGCTCTTCCTGGCCAAAAGATGTTTTCAGTGAGGAGCTTAGATCACTTTGTTAGTAAAACCCAAGGTGTGGCAGGTTTGAACTCTCCCTGCCACGTCCACGTGCAGGATTCTCAACTCACACACACACAGGAGAGATCCCCACACCCATTCATTTCTCCTTGATGGTTTAATTAGTACCTGAACCATTCAACACTCACCTCTCCTCTTGTCCTTTTCATTCAAATATCACCTCCCAAACCAGTCTCTCCTAAAGGGTGAAAGGAAGGGGGAGAATTTTCAAATCAGGGAATCCTGCTTTTTCTTCTGGATTAACCACCTATTTAAAATGACATTTGCCCATCAGAGTCTGGAAGGGGAAGGAGCACTCCTAATTTGAGGTATTAAAATGAGAGAGAGGGGACACAGCTGAGGAAGAAAGTGCTTGAAGAATGCACAGAGGGAATCCAGCGCAATGTGAGACCTTGGCATCCAGGGAGATTTTTACTAATGGTCTCTGCCAGTCTTATTATTTCATACATATTCTCATCCCTCTGACAGAGATACTGCATAAATCACTTCCCCTTGTCCCAGGCTGACCCCGTAACCTCTGAGAGATAATGAGGCACTGTACCTAGCATCTCCTAATGCTGCCAAGATCCAGATCAAAGAACATTAATTCTCCATGATAACATCTCTATTTATTAATGCAAATGCCTTTAATCCTTCCCCAGCCTCTGCTCCGCTCGCCACCTTTCCTTTTATTACCGAAATTTCTTTGGAATTAGGTAAATTGGCTTAGTGTCCCCAGAAGGTGGATGTCACTAAGAGCTGAAGTCTGATCTGTCCCCCCTGGCAGTGACACTCACCTCCTGGACAGATTAGCTCCTGGACTCGTTACAGTTGGCAGGGGCTACATGTTGGGGCTTCCCAGAGGTGCCAAAGTGTTTGTATTCATTCCATAGAGGTCAAGAAATAATTCGTAATGATTTTTTAAAATTATTTTTTCCCCTTTTTTTGCCAGCTATCGGTGAGCAGACTGTGATTTCCCTCTTCCCCCTCCAATCTTCGATATCATGTGTTGCTCAAAGTTATTTTCCAGGGTGTTTCTGGGGAAAACAGTGCAGGTCAGCTCTTCCTGCCAGCTGCCACGTGTGCTGGGATGTTGACTTTTCTTAGATCAGGGAGCTCTGTGGATTTATGCTAAATAATAATCTGTTCCAAGCACAGGTTTCCAAGGAAGTAGGAGAAAAGCCTTGACTCTCACAAGCAGGCCAGCAGAGAAAGAAAGGAAACTGCATCTCCTTGAGCAGTGCTGAGTGCAGCAGACACAGGGTGGGACTCCAGAGTGGGAGTTCTCTGCCACAGCCTCACACACAGTTGGGTGGATGGGATCTGGAAAAAGAACTGTGGGGCTCTAACGGTGCCATCAGAGACTGGTTGGGGGTGGAACTGACCTTAAAGCCCATCTCACTGCACCCCCTGCCACGGCCAGGGACACCTCCCACTAGAGCAGGCTCTGTCCAGCCTGGCCTTGGGCACTGCCAGGGATCCAGGGGCAGCCACAGCTGCTCTGGGCACCCTGTGCCAGGGCCTCCCACCCTCCCAGGGAAGATATTTTTCCTAATATCCTATCTAAACCTGTTCTCTTTCAGTTTGAAGCCATTCCCCCTTGTCCTGTCACTCCAGGCCCTTGTAAATAATCTCTCTCCATCTTTCCTGGGGCACCTTCAGGTGCCATCCTTTCCTGTTTGAGTGGAGAACCACTCTGGGGTAGTGCCATGTGGTGGGAAGGTGAGGATAACCTGGAGCTGGGAAAGGGAGCAGGCTGGGGAATGCTCAGGAGCTTCACAGGAGGCCAAGGAGACAGGCAAGAGATCAGGAAACCCCACAGTGTGAAGAGTTTGCTGCTTCAAAGCTTGACTCTGCACCAAGAAGTGGTGAAAGAAATGACCCTGAGGAAGGAGGTGACAGGAAACTGCTGGGTCAATTATACCCCTCTTTCTCCAGTCAGTGCTCACTGTACCCTCGGGCACAGGAGGACAGGGGTTTAGGCTCTGTTACTGCCACATGAAAAGCATAAAAAGGTACTTTGCCTTCCTTCCCCAGCTCCCTGCCTGTGAGGGAAGTTTATAAAACTTTCCCTCCTTTCCTTTTCCTTTGGCTGTTCTATGTGTCAGGGCCTACACCTGCTATTAAGTTTCTGTACAGAAAGCAGCCCTGCAAGGTTCAGGACTCAAATTTAGCCTGTGCATGTGACATCAATATTACTACCTAATAAGCATTAGACATCAGCCTGTAAGCAGAGAAGAACAAATGCTTCCTTCATACACACTGGGATTATTGTCCCATAAGGCACTGACAGACAAAAGTGGAAAATCGATGTAAGAAACTGAATATCTGGACTGAACTCCAATTTGTCCTAGGATCCAATCTGGCACCTATTCTCCTCTTCCTATTCAAGCTGAAGTGCTGTCGACATCAATGGAAGCTTTTTTGCAATTATTTAAGGAGGGAAAAAACATAACACACTCTGTAAGGCTGCAGCTCCATCACCTTTTCCTTTCTTGGCCATCAAATGCTGAAAGAGTGACCTTGTTTTCATTAAGAGGAACACCTTGTGAATGAATACAGGATGTCAGGTGGGAACAGAGGCACACAAGGCAAAGAATTCATTAGAGAAAGTTTCAGTACTGCAGAGTGAGACATTCATTATTTTCCAACTAGTCCCTGTGAGTTTTAATTAAAGAGACCAGGCAGTTTGTATATAAACTGCCTAATATTGTGCCTTAATATCTCACTGAATATGAATCCAAAGTTTTCCTCGTTTAAACAGTTTTTTCTATCCCTGCACAGTACATGGCCAATTCCACCCTGGAAGCTGGGAGACAAAACACTTTGGAGGGTGCAGGCCCTCAAGAAAACCTGTTCTTGGGAGACTCCTGGCCCAGTTTTGCAGCCTCTGGAGATTTACATAATTCAGGACAACACTGGAGATTTCAGTGTATGGATGTACAAGCGCAAACACTTCAGGCTCCCTGGCATTGCAAGCTGAGAAAACCACTGTAAAAAAGGCAGCTCTCAGGAGCACTGGACTGGATTGCAACTGCACACTCCTCACACGGCTGAGTGGAAAAGCCTGGAGTGGTGCTGGGGCTCCGTTTTCAGGCAGCATCCCTTTCCCCAGAGGCCTTGGCATGTCACAGAATGGGATGGGCTGGAAGAACCTTAAAACTCATCCCATCCCACCCCTGCCATGGCAGGGACACCTCCCACTGTCCCAGGCTGCTCCCAGCCCTGTCCAGCCTGGCCTTGGGCACTGCCAGGGATCCAGGGGCAGCCACAGCTGCTCTGGGCACCCTGTGCCAGGGCCTGCCCACCCTCCCAGGGAACAATTCCTTCCCAATATCCCATTCAGCCCTGCCCTCTGGCACTGGGAAGCCATTCCCTGTGTCCTGTAACTCCAGGCTCTTGCAAACAGTCTCTCTCCATCTTTCCTGTTGGCTCCCTTTGGTTACTGGGAGGCTGCAATAACATCATCCCTAAGCCTTCTCTTCTCCAGGCTGAACAATCCCAGAGCTGCTCCATCCCTCTGATCCCCTGGTGCCTCCTCTGGGCTCTCTCCAGCAGCTCCAGCTCCTCCCTGTGCTGGTGCCAGGGCTGGGGCAGCTCTGCAGGTGGGGTCTCACCTGAGCACAGGGGCAGAGGGGCAGAACCCCCTCCCCTGCTGCCCACGCTGGGCTCAGCCCAGGGCAGGGGGGTTTCTGGGCTGCTAACACACGTTTGTAGAGACTTTTGGGTTTTCACTGCAGGGCACAGGGATGTGCTCTGTTAAACAGGCTCAGGCTCACACCCATCTAACCCCACCCCATTAACTCAGCAGCCACAGATCCCCACTGCCCATCCCAGCCAGGGGAAGCTCCCCACATGCAGTGGGGCTGCAGGTTAAGTCCTTTGCTAAAACCAGCCTCAGGACTTCTGGGTTGAATAATATAAATTCCTGCAACCTGTATTAACTGAGGAAGCATTCCATTAATCTTACATGCAGGTGACCTCACCACCAGTCACAGCTGCTTGTGGTTCGCCGGGATATTTTTTGTGCTGGTAACTAAAATTCAGAGCCCCTGCAGGCCAGCCCCTCTGGGCACTGATAACTCCTCGTGGGTGGCTGCTCAGCAAGGAACCAAACACAGGGATGGGATTCAGGAACATTTTGTCAAAGAGATGCAAAAAGGAAGGATCGTTTTAGGCTGATTCACCTCTCTGTGTGTGTGTGGGCGTCTCTAAATCTGTGTGTGCATATGTGTGTCTGTGTGTTTGCCTTGACTGAGTGAATCACCCTACCTGTTACAGTGTAAAACAGCAAACATTAGTAAAACCCATAATAAGCCTAGTGGTGGTGATTCAACCAAAGCTAGCACATCTGTCACTGAGCAGCAGACTGCCAGGCTTTTCATCAGGGGAAATACAATTGAATAATAATGTAGGGAAGGTAAAGCAGCTTCAACAGAGCTTTCTGCCAAATTAAATACAAGGTGTGCTAAAGAAAAGGGGGAGAAAAAGCTACACGGATGCATAACTGCACTTGAATACAAATCCCTCAGTAATGGGGACTCCGTGGCTAAAGACACATCACATCTGTGGTGTGAGCAGCTTGCTCGGGGCTGGGGGTGGATGTGGGTGGATGGGTGAGCAGGGAGGATGCTGACAAGCGTCCAACTCTGGGAACACGAAATCTTCCCCGTGCCAACAGCCAAAGAAGGAATTGAAGGGGAGGAGGAGATGGGCTTTTTGACTAATATTCGGAGGCCTGGTTCTCCAGTGCCATCTGGTCACTTGGCAGTGCTCTTGGCAATGCAGAGGAGACTTAACCCCGTCCAAAGTGGTCTCAGAGGGATTTCCCTGTGGCAAAAAGTCCTTTGATGGCAGAGAGTTCTGCAGTGCTTGTAGGAGACACTAAAGTGGAGAGAAAAGAGAACATGGCTGGAGGCCCTCTCCCCAGACCTGGCTCTGCCCAGCCTTGGCTCATCAGAGAAAGCCAAAGGAAGGGAAGGATGGGGTGAGAGGCTGGCCACATCACTGCCTTTGGGCCTGCTTGGTGGGTCAGACAAAACCAAACAGAGCCATGGGGTAGGGGGAACAAAGTCAGCACCTGTGGAGCCAGAGGAGGATGGACCTTCTCCCTCTCCAGGGCGTGGGGCCCTAAAGCTGGTTCAAATCCATAAATCTCAAGGACTGAATTGGAGGCAGCAGCACTGACTCCCAGGAAGGACCCACCAGAGGGACCTTCCAGACACTTTGGGGGTGTGTTATGGTGGCAGTGCCACTTCTCAAACCAGCCTCTGTACCCCCACATCCTTGTGGGACTGCCAAAGAACCTTTGATGGAGGTGACATTGTGAGTGACCCTGACTTCTTTCTGCCAGAGTGCAAATGAGGATAATGGACCATCAATCCATCAGCTACAAATGAAACGTCTCTGTAAAGACAAAGAAAGGAAGAAGAGAGGCTTGTGGTATAGACACTTTCCTGTCTGCAGAAGCATCTTTTGGAGCATTTTGTTTTAAACATCCATTTTCTTTACATTTTCTCTTTCCCTTGTACACAGAGCATTTTCTTCTATTCTGTTTTTGTTCCCATTTGCTTCTTTCTTTTTTAACCAGAGGGGCATTAAAAATCCCAACACCTTTTCAGCACTTGTGTTTACCTTTCGCTCAGCTTTTAAAACCACTGCAGGGCTGGAGATAAAACCACACACACGCACACACAAACACCCAGACCCCTTCTGGCTGGAGCGGCAGGCAAAATAAACCCTTTGGACTATTTCAAGACGAGACAGATTTGCAAAAGCTCCAGCACAAAACCCACGACAATCAGCACAGCCACAGGTCTCCCCGGCTGAAAGGAAGCCCTCCTGCAAATTTCATTGGAAAACGTGCCTTGCAATCGCCTCTCCCGAGCTCATGGACAGCCCTGCCAGCACTTCCAGCTGAGTCACTACTGCAGGCCAGCCCATGCCTCTCCCTCTCCTGCTTCTCCCCCTTTCCCACTGCCTGGCAGCAGAAGGATCAATGCCCTCTGCCCAGGCTACCAAAGCGCTGCAAGAATCCAGGCTAATGAGCAGCGTTGGATGAAGCAGGAGACAAAAAAGCCCCAGCGCTGGGGCAGAGCAGGGCTGAGTTGGTTCTCCTCATTCCCTTCAGGAGCTGGATGAGTGTCGCTTCTGAGAGAATCAAAAACAATAGAGTACAGTTAACAAAACATGACTGTGTTCACAGAAAGCGTGTGAGAAACTTTATCAAAGAATGAACACATAGAAAGACTGCAGAAGTCAGGGCAACAGATGAGGATGAGCAAGCAGCCACAGAGAGGCAAGGAAAGGTGCCATGGCAATTTCCTCGGGATGGGCAGGATGGTGAAGGACCCCTGGAACAGAGCAGTCAATGGAGCAACCTCACGGGGAGGTGAGGGAAAGGACAATAAAAAGAGCACCAATATTTGTGAGTGGGGAGCTCGCCAGTCATATTTACTCATTAGTGCATCCATGTGTGAATTGCACTTCACGGCAGTGCTGAATTCCCCCACAGACAACACCCCTGTGAAGGGGCTGCGTCTGATGCCTCAGGTTTTAACTTTCATATTTTTCTAGTCCTGTATTGCCCAGCGTGCAACTCTGAAGTTTCTTGTAGCCTGCTGACTTCTGTTCTCCAGACATAACAAACCTCTCTGGGCCTGCTCTCCAAGGACACCCAGGCTGTCCTGGGCCCAAAAATGTGTAAACCAACATCTTGGAAGGGGGGTGAGCTCAGGGAAATGACATCATTAGCTAAAGTTTTAATTGGTGAATTTCTGCTGATATGCAAATGGACCAAACCTAGAAAGGTGTGGGGAACTCGTGACTCGGGGTCCATCTTAGGGTCCATTTTTGGATGCAGCCTTTGGCTCTCAGGGTGCACCTTTGAAGGCCTTTCCAATAAATACCGACCTTTATTCCCTTATTCCTGTCCAGTCTCTGTTTCTAGGGAGCCTCTCAAGGCATCACGTCATCCCCTGCCAGAGCCCTGCCTGTCCCTCCTTGCCCAACTGCAGCCACAGATTTATGGCTCCACAGTGCCCCGTCCTCACACACCTCCCTGCTGCCCATCTAAAAGCAAGAATAATAAAGGAGAGGGTTTGGAGCAATTCAATCCCACTCCTGGGAACAGGATCTCACTGCTGGGCAGCTCAGGGTGGGTTTGTGATGTGGGCAGTGGCCAACACCTGGCACCTGCAGGGGAAGGGAAAATGGACCTGCAGGGCACTTCAGTCAGCTGTGCGTGAACTGGGAGATTTGTCTCTGGTTTTATCCCTGTGAGAATTGCAGCTGGAGGAAAGCAAACCTCAGTAAAGGCAGCCAGTGCCACTTTTCTGAGTCCACACATCAAAAAGCATCGTCCACCTGCACGAGTCTCCGAGCAGCAGAATTTGGCAGAGTTTGAACATTTTTTCCCTCTACCACTAAAAATTATCACAGCATTTTTAATTTTTTTTTTTCATTTAAAACAAAAATACAGAAGAAAATGTCATAGCTACTGATTTTTATCCTTCCAGTTCTTTAGAGTTTGATAATTTTCCAAAAGTATTATCTCAAAAATAAATGGATTATGGAAGAGAAATAAAAAAAACCCCTGTAGATGTTTTCAGAAGCTGTTGAAACAATTTGTTTGTATTTCATATGTGAAAAAAAGGAGAAAGAAGGAAAGGAAGGAGAACCAGTTATGGTATTTGTGGTTTCCCTGCCCATCCCAAATGGCACTGTTCTCGGGACCTTCTCAGCTGGAAAATATTGGACTGCCTTCATCCCATGCCATGCAATTGCTTGGCTCCTCTCTCAGCAGCCAGGCCCGATGTCCTGTGCACCAGAGAGCTCAGTTCTGCCTCCAAACATCAGCTCCTGAGGCTGAATCTAACACCAAGAGGATGTTTGGGATCCAAAACCCCAAGCTTTTGCTCTCCTCTACCAGAAATGACTTTTCATTAAGCAAGGGAACTGCAACCGCCCAACTCACACTACCAAGACTAAAATCACTTTCCAAAATGAGCTCAGTACAGCCTCCAAGCCCTGGGCTGGATTTGAACCAGGTTTCTGGAAGAGAAGGGTAAAAAAAAAGGAGAAAACAGATGCAGTTTGGAGAAACACAGAAACATCTTGTCTCTCTTTTAGAGCAAGATGATCTACCATGAAATATTGCTGCTTTAAGACACATCATTGCATCATTCTGTAGTGCTTTCAGACTATTGGCCTCACCCATTTATTTTCACACAGAGACCAGACTGTAAACCTCTTGGGGTAATGAAAAAAGGAAAAAGAGAAGTCATCTGTTTTCCTTTCAATTCTTGCAGATAGATTATATCTCCTCGTATCTCAAAAAAAAAAAAAAATCTACTTGGGCCAGCCCTTTACTTGTACAGGCTTGGGGACATCGAGGTGCAAATGTGAGCAAAAAGTTCTTCTTGTGCCACATGTTGGGTAATAACCTGGTATTTTTAAACCAAAGCATTAAAGGATTTTCTGACTGTCTCTTTTGCAAAAATAAGAGCACAATTCTAACCCTCCTCGCTTCAGTAAGAGGAAGGGGAAAGGTTTAAAAATGCAGCTCCTACATTTACCAAGGCGAATAGTGCCAAATAAAAGCAATCTTCCATATGCTGATATTTTTTTTTTGGTACATTTCATGATTTTGATGTTTTACACCATGATTTTTGTATGCTCAGGGCTGGCAGTGTTGCAGCAGGGATGTGTCACTGTCAGCCCAGACAAGCAGTTTTGTTTTGGACTGAATTCCGTCCCTTTCCTGGCTCCTGCGGGATCCAAGAGCTCACCACCACTCCCACCCAGACATCCCTGAGGTGACCACTGGGCAGGTACAAGAGCTTGGGGAATCTGAGCTCTCCTCTCTCTGCATCCCCACAGAATCCTGGCACAGGACTGGAGCAGCACGAGGGTTCTGCTGCTGCATCTCACATACCCTTAGTGCATTTTAAATATTAAGTAATAAAAATATGTATAAGTAAAGAGTAGATCCATAAATAAAGCAAATGTATAACTCACTGAGTTATTTCATTACTAGAAGCCACATTCTCTAGCAGAATAACTAAGAGCAGAATTTCTCCTGACTTAGCTTCTCATTATTAATTTACTATAACGATTACTTGCAGCATTGACATGCATTCCAGAGCTAATAATTTGGGGATTAATTTTATGTGTGCATAAATAACTCCCGTTTTGACTCAGGGCCTTCAAGCAATGTACTTGACAAAATACATTTGTGTTTGAATACCACTGGCTCAGCCAGCACACACACACAGAACTTGTGCTTTTACACAGCCATGGGAGGATTAATGTCCTTGTTCTTTCCTCTCTCACCTAAAGCAGCTGTGGAAGTGTTCCTGGAAGTGTCCAAGGCCAGGTTGGACAGGGCTTAGAGCAACCTGGGCTAGTGGAAGGTGTCCCTGCCCATGGCAGTGGGATCAGAACAAGCTGATCTTTAGGATCCCTTCCAACCCAAACCACTCTGTAATTCTTAGAAACCTCTGTATTCCACAGTGTGCTGAGGTTGTTCTTTAGAAAGGGCTTGCAAATTTGTCACCATCCTGCCATAAGAATTCAGAATATTTAAAAGCAGCTTTTGAAATCAACTCACAAACCCTGTTCCATTCAACAGAGCAGCCTCTAACCACATGTGCAGGAGAAATGTTGTGGCCAGGATACACCGCGACAACTTGGATGACGTGAGGACAACTTTTGATCTGCTGCAAATCTGATGAGACACCAGTGCTCCACACACTGCTGTCACCTGGAAGGGTCGAGCAAACGCATCCCTAGCACCTGCAATAAATTTATTTTTCGATGGCAATACGTTGGCTTAGCCAAAGCTTTCCTGTCTTAATTGTTGCTACCTGTTAGAGAGCACCTGCATGAGCAAAGGTGTCCCAAAGCCTGTCACAAACACACCTGCACCTGGCTGGGCAGCTCCAGCTTTCCTTTGCCTCATCTCCTGAGTTTCAAACAGTGGGAACATGGAACATTTAGCTCAGAAGGGGTTGAGCACGATGTCAGTTGCTATAAGTGACAATATCTGTATCCACTCCCATATTCACACGTACATTTGTGGCCTTACCCCACCACTTAACTTTACAGACGCACAAGTTCCATCAGTTTCTAATCTGTTGAATAAATTATTTCAGAATTGTCAAGTAGGTTATTTCTCACCTCTTTTTCCGAATCGAAATTACTTGGGTGGGAGAATGAATTATACAGAAAATTGTCTGTCTTTTTATGTCTGACTCAGGGAAAGAAGTTGAAATTTTTATATTTCTCATTGAATTAAAATTTTAGAGATGATTTGTTGCTTAAAATATTTTATTTCAATTGTGTTGCAGCATTAAATTTTAATAGGGAAATGGTCCATTTTGGTTACATTGAAGTAGCATAATATATTACAGAACACTGGCCGTAGACATCTATATTTATTACAGTGTGAACTGTCATAATAAATGCAGTTGACACTTTTTATTTTATCAAAACAGTGGAGTGGTATCAAAACAAAATCTAAATGATTTGTTTCAACTATTCCCAGCTGGAACTATCATTGAAACAGACTCCTTCCAGCAAAATATTTTGGTTTTGACAAAACAACAATTTTTGGACCACATACTATTTTCTCAAGATACAGAGTGGAAGACACCAAATATATCTCTGATATTGGCCATGATCTGAGCTCTGATTAAAAGAAAATAGAGTCGAATCCGTAGCTTTAGTTAGCTTTAGTTACAGTGAGACTGCTCTATTGCAGGCTGGGAATATCCACACCTCTGTGGGATTCTGTGCCCTGGGATGGACATTCCTGAGGAAAGCCCCCATGACTTAATTCTTACAGACCTTATTGATTTTCCCTTTGGAAAATTCTGGTGCATCAAATTAAGGATGGGATTTCTGCAATCCTGAGGCTGGGAGGCTGATCAGTCATCTGTAACCTGTGAGATGCCATCGGGAATGCAAAGGTGTTCAAAGCTCTGGAGATGCTTCAGCCCTGGGCAATAAACGGGCAAAGCTCAGCCACAAACCAATTCTCCATCTTCCCACTGTATTAGAATGAAAAAAAGGTTCAAACCTTGGTATTTTGGGTGTGGAGAGAGGCAGTAGAAACCTCTTTTTCTTCTCAGAGGGAAAAACCAGAGGGGTTATTCACCTCCCATCCCCTCCCCTCCTCAGTCTCTCCATGAACCACAGGAACACTGACAGAATCCAAAAGCAGAAAAATGAGGAGCATCCACACACCTTAGAGGCTACAGACTGCTGCTGCTTGATGGCCAAGCAGTGTCTCCATGCCCCCAGCACTGTTTGTTTGGGGCAGCATGAGGGGGGAGTGATTTGGAAAAAAAGGCCTTTGTAGTAAACTCTTCTCAGCATCTGCCTTCACAGCCTCACCTGCAGCCCCAAAGCCAGGGGGAACAGCAAGGAGCTTGCAGCATTCCCGCCGGGCAAGGACTTTGCATGCAGGATGGAGAAGTGCAAAGACGTTCATTGCACAGCTCAGGGTACCTAAATACCAGTGCACAAACAGGATAGAACCTCATAGAAACAGGAAGATCAAATCCCAGGATTTCACCCACTCACCTGGAGTATTCCCTAGATATCACCTATTATGGGAAGGTGTAAATAATCCCAGATAAGGCCACTGACCACAATCTTCCCGGGCCATTGGTCAAGAAGGTCACTGACCCATGGTCCTCTTTTCCAGCCCATTTCAGGTGCCCTGGAAGTGTTTCCATGGTTCCCACCGGGCCTAGGGAAGATGCTTTTGTAGGCCTTCAGGCCTGCTCTTCTCCAACACCCATGGTGGAACCCTACAGGAGCTCACATATCTGTTCTGCCTGGACCCTCTGAAGGGTCAGTAGTGAGAAGACCCCTAAAGCCACTCTTCAGCTGCTGTAGCCCCTCTGCTCCTGGGTGCTGCAGGGAGCAAGCCCTGCCCGGGTGGAGCTCACACTGCTGAGACAAGACACAGCCCTGGGGCTTTCAGCTCCAGCCACCACCCCAGCCATCACAGAACTTCCCTCAGTGCCACTTCTGCACCTCACCTCCAGCTCCCCTCTGGAATGCTTTATTCCCCTCTCCTCCCTCCTGATCCCTGTTTTGCCCTGGACGAGGGACAAGCCGTGAGTGATGTGGGCGCTATTGTCCTGCAGGGCATGGAGCTCCCACAGCTCCGAGGGGAGAGCCAGCGCTGTCCTCCACACCAAACAGAGGGGCCACAGGCTATTTATGGCTCTCCTGCAACCTTCATCTCAGAGACGTGGCCTTTTCCCTCGGGCTCTGGCAGCTCTTGGATTTAGACCGCGAGGTCTGCGAGTTCAGTCCCCAGCACTGGTGACTCACACGGCGCCGTCACGTTATAAATCCTGCTGAACTTTGGAAGGCAGAGCTGTTTGTAAACTGCAGAGCAGCTCAGCCGGCCTGGGGCTCTCACCAGCAAACCCAGGCAGCTCACCAGGAGCAGGGCAGCACTGGAGAAGGACTGGAAAAACCCTCAGGAACCGGGGATGCACTGCCAGGATGTCTCTGCTGTGGTAACGCCAGCTGATGCTTTCCTTTCTCCTACCATGAAATTCCTTCTGCTTGCTTACTCCTACTGCACCTTTTCCTTTGCCAATTCCTTGTCTTGCTTATTCCTTTCCTGCACCATTGCCCCAGAGGTGCTGCCTACAGCAAATAAACAGCAAATAGAAGGGTGACACATGAAGGACAGCCAGGACACCCTGGAAGAATGTGTCACATCAAAGGCTGAGGCAAAGGAGTGAAAAGAAGGAGGAGAAAGAGAGAAGACTGGAAATGAATGCTTCTCTTGTCTCAGTGCCCCCACGGTGATGTGAAAAGTCATTAAACACCTCAACAGACTGGCACAGTGGAGTAAACAGGAGCAGCTAATAGGACAAAGGCACTGGCACTTTATCTCTTGCCTCTTTTTGGGTTTAGAGCAATGAAGGTTTCACATTCTCACGGCATCCTCCTGTGTTTTTAATATTCTCCTATCAGCAAGATAAAATGCTCCTCACTCCTTTCCTTGAAAATTTCTTATTGGAAGACAACTAAAAAAATAATAATAAAAAAAAGCTTTGCTCTCACTGCATGGGGAATTTCAAATCCAGAGTTGTTTATTTTCTCCCTGTCCCCCCACTTGAGAAGTCTGGCTGGAAAACAGTTTCACCACATGTCCTTGGCCTGGACTCCCTGCAAAAGCCAACAGAAGAGCAGCAAGGCTCAACAGGAGAAAAACATCTCTAAAACCCTGCAAAGTGATTCCCTCTGGGGCCTTCTGTGAAGAGCAGCAGGGGGACAGGAGCAGAGGAGCTGGGAGTGGGACTAGACAGAGAAAGGTTTCATCACAGGATGTTACTGCTGTAAATAATTACAAAAATTATATTTTCTTTATTAGAAGTCAGTAAGAGCAATCACATGTGAATCTCCACTCTGCTACATCCTGTATAGAACTTACTCAGCATCTGAACAGAAAAAAGCCCTCTTAGAAAAATAAACAAGTAAATACCCACGGGGAAGGAAGAGCCTCCCCTTGGGAACCTGGCAGAAAGGACTGGAGGACCTGACTGCACCAGCAGAGACTGCCAGCACCAGGGTGTGCACACTCCGTGTGAGACAAAATGGATGGAAACCTTCCCCCAAAACCTTCAGAAAGAGAATCAAATGCCATTTTCCCTGCAATACTCCACAGAAGCCATACACTCAGGCAAGGTCTGGTCCACTGTGTCCTTATTTTTTGCTTACAAATATTGCATTGAAGCATTATTCTTTTTTAATATGGATTTTCAGACAGTTCCTTCTTATATTGTCCCTTTTCACCATTAGAAAGCCACCTCTAGCAATCTTCCTGGTGAGTGAACCTCTGAATTACAGGCAATATCTTTGCTATACTTAGAGCAAGCTGTGAAAGTCTTGAACGCAGATGATTGAGAAATCGGGCATCACTCTGCCTCGAGAGGAGGGTTCATCGAAAGTACAAAACCATGAATATTTTACCCCAAAGTGCAGGTGTGAAACACTTCAGCATTCATCTCCCTGCCTGTCCTCGAGCATGGCAGAGATTGTCCAGCACGGATGGCTGGCCAGGAAGCAGGGTCTGGGGACAGCCCAGCTGGAGAGCAGCACCCACAGCTCTGCTGCCTTCAGGGGAGAGCACAGGCCCATGGAGTGCATCTTCCTGAGCCCATTTGTCGCCCTGACTTTTGCAGTCTTTCGATGTTTTCACTTTGTGATAGAGCTTCTCACGCACTTTCTGTAAACACAGTCATGTTTTGTTAACTGTTCCTATTGTTTTCATTCTTTCGCCTGAGGCGGAGAGAGTTTGATGGACTGTTCTGTTGACCAGTGTGGGTGGAAGAGGTGGTAGCCTCATCCTCCAATCCATGGTCATTCCTAGAAACAGATATATATGAGAGAAATAAACGGCTGGGGCCCTTTCCTGGCTCTGCCTTTGACCTGGCTGAGCTCGAGTTTGTGTGCTTCTTTCCTGTCCAAGTGCGACATCTAACAAAACATGACTGTGTTTACAGAAAGTGCGTGAGAAGCTCTATCACAAAGTGAAAACATCAAAAGACTGCAAAACTCAGGGCGACACCCATTCTCTCTCGCTTCTAGTTTTAATGCTGCTTTTAAAGCCATTTTTTTCCAGCAGGGAAATCATTTTATCTCCAAGGGTGTATATCAGCTCTGCCTTCAGCTGTCCCTCAGCTGCCCGGAGAGCTGACTCTGGGCGAGTTCTGTTTCCATTCCCTACCAAGGACAAGGGAGCTTTTGAAGACGCTGATGGTCCTTGACCAGCAGTATTAAGACACTAAATTACGCTGACATGGCCCATAAATTGCTAAATGAGGGACTCCCAGACAGGGATGTGGCGTGAGCCGAATCACTACGAGGGCTGCCCGTTTCCTGGGACTCCAGCTGAGGAGCTGGCACCTGAGGGATCCTCCGAGTGCCCTGCATGTCCCCAGGACACCCTTCTGCCAGGAGGGGAGAACATTTCACCACAGGGCTTGGTCACTGCCGTGGAAGTGTCCCAGTTGTGCAGGACTTAGGAGGTTTGGTTCTGTTTTCCTGTTAATGCTGGCTGTTATTTGCGTACGTTGGGTAAAGGACAACTCTCCGGGTAGAGGCACACAGAGACAGTCTCCACCTCTAAAAATAGAAGGAAATTACTATTTCTAAAGATGAGGGAAAGCCTTTAATCGCCTTAAGATTGTGCCACCTGCCCACTAGCAGGCAGGAAAATATTATTTGGATATTTCTATTTTACTTGGATTTATGCATAAGTTGATAAAAGACCCAAGGCAGCACGGGGAACTTTTCCCAGAATGAAGGGAATGGGAATATGGTCTAATTTCCAGGAGTGTGTCATGTAGGTCTTGCATGTGAAGATGAGACAGAACCTACCCTTGGCTAAAATAAAAGCAGTACACTTCAAAGCCCCAACAATTACAGTGAGCTAAGACAGAAGCTGTCCTAGCTGGAAGTTACTCACAATTCCCTAATTTTGGGGCCATGTGAATAATAAGTCACTACCTGTCCTATTGGCCAGGTTGGACGGGGCTCTGAGCAACCTGGTACAGTGGAAGGTGCCCCTGCCCAGAGCAGGGGGTTGGAATAAGGTGGTCTTCAAGGTCTTTTCCAACCCAAACCAGCTTGGGATTCTATGAACTGACCTTCATGAATTTCCTCCTTAATTGATATCAGCCAGGTAAGAGCTAAATGTAAAGGACAAGCAGGCTGTAGCTGCTATAAAAGCACACTGTGCTCTGACAGCGATGTGCTCAAGAACATTTTCTCTTCAAGGAAAGCAACTTTGTCTAAAGTTACTATTAAATAAAGGACAGCATCTTTCCTCCTTTTAGGAAAATATCAGGGTCTTATGTTTTGATTTCGAATGAGGCAGCACAGGGGATTTCTGCTATGCCAGGGGTTCAAGGATCCACAGCTGACCAAGTTCAGGAATTTCAGTGGTGCCATGGTACTGGGGGAACATAAATCACTATTTACACCAAAACGCTCAGGAATATTTCACGTGGCGCACAGCACTTCACCTTCTACTTTCTGTCTGCTGAGAAATCAACTTAAACTTTATTTTTAAGTTCTCCTACTGGCTGTTTGCCACAGCTGGAGAAAACCCTGGAGAGAAAAGACAAATTTTGCTATCTATGACCTGACTAATTGGTACCCTGTTACAACCTATAATAGCCCCACCTCCCAGGTCCTGCTCAGGATTGAGACTTTTCAAATACTAAAACAGTCCCTATAAGCAGCCCCATTGTTGGCACCTCACAATCAAAGCTAAGATATAAGGGAGGGCATGGGGGAGACACTGAGACACAAGCAATGATGCTCATTTCCTCCCTGCCAGGCTTTCAGATGATGTTTCTCTGCTTTACCTGCATTTTAGGCTGGTAAATGATCCTTTGACAAAAAACCTAAGTCTGAAGGGAGAAGAGGCAATCTCAATGACAGTGAAGTTATTTTTTCCCCACCTAGGCTATGTAAATTCAGTTGATCTCTGCTGCTTTCTGGGAGAGAATTGTTTTGTTTCGTAGTGTTTAAACTGAAGCAGATAACTACCCATCCCTCTCCCCCCAGCCAAGATTGAAAACACTATGGGAAAGATGTCCAGAGAGCTGATAGAGTCTGGCATCATTTACTGTGGGTACAGAGTGTGAGGAGGAATAAAAATGCAGACTCAACAGTTTCAGAAAAGCACCAGCACAGCAAGAAAGGCAGGCGGACAGATTGCTGGGATAGACTCCTTCTTAGCAACAAGATCTATGGCAGCACAGGTTTTTGTTTGTTGTATGGTTTTAAGAAGGATGTATTTTTGCTAGGATTAAATAAAAAGGAATATTCTGCTTTCCCTAATTCTCCATCCCCCTCCATCTGCAGAGGTTTGCGTTCAGCTTGAGTAGAAGGAGAAAGATTATTTTTACGCTCCAATTTCATAAAGCCGCTTTCAGTTTGGAAACAGCTGTTAATAACTCCAGGACTGGGGTGGGAAGAAGATTTTTGCTGTGGGAGGAAGGAGCTGATCTGGGGGATTCTATGAGCTGGCTCCATTCCACCCTGCCATGCCTTCACTGGGCAACCTGGAGCCAGTCCCAGTTTGAGCACTGAGGTTTCCCCACCTCTGAAGCCCGGAGAATGATCAGATTTGTTGTTTTTTCACTGCCCTTTGCTCATCAGGACACAAACTGCCACTGGATTGCAGACACTCCGACCTGGATTCACACTTTTTGGCAGCGATAACCCCCAAACTTCTGAAATGCCAAGAATCTCGTCCAGAGCAAATATATGCTCAAGGTGGGTGTGTCCTGCTGGCTCCCAGGCCAGGTTGTGTCACAGGCAGAAATTTAACATCCAATTCTTCAGCTGGTGAAATGCTCTGCTGAACCTTCCCTTTATTCGTAGGGATATCCAGCCTTGCTCCAAGTCCAAACATCCTATAGCATGATCCAAACACCATCTTCTTCCTTTCCTACCCTCCTGTTGAAGCATTCCGGGGTTTCTCATGGAAACACGGATGCCAGAACCATCCCATAAATCCTCAGCTTTACAGATCCTTTCCACAGCAGGACACGCCTCCAGTCCCACTATTTAACCCACCAAATCCTTATTTACTCTCCCGTTTCAGTTGCACCCCACAACGCAGCGTGGTGAGCAGTTTGGCATTGCCTGCTGCTGGGGTGAAAGGAGAGAAAAGGGACTGAACAACACGACAGCATCATCAGTTCTGTGTTGGTGTGTGACTGGGTGTGAAGAGGATGGAAAGTCATTTTCCTGACTTGCCAGCAAGAACGTCTGCAGTCCCTGCATTCAGCTGCCCTTCAGCAGAGCAGAATATTTCATCTTTCAGTACCATGGACAACACGCCTGATCTCAAATAGAAACTGTCCTTCCTTTTACACATCCCTCATAATAATCTGATTTATCCCAGACAGCTTTTTCCATAGCATGTATCTCATGCTGACTCTCACATTCTCTTTTGAAGGCAAAAAAGCATATTGCACCTGTTATGAAATATTCCTTTGATCTGAGGGAAATCATGAGCAATTTGTGTGTGACATTTACTAACTAATGTGCTGAGGGAATATTACTCCTAGAAAAACACTATTTTCTGGTAGTTTCAATATCCTGAATAATGCTATGCCAGTGGTGATTCATCTGGAAAAGGTAACTATTTCAGCATGATGAGCAATATTAATAACAACACATAATACACAGTGCTTCTCAAGCAGACAGATCCTAAAGCCCACTGCAAACCTTTTCTATAAAGAGCATTCAGTCATTCATTGAATTGCAGGCACCTGTGAGCAAAGCAGGAACCCCATTTCTGTACATTCTATACAGCAAAAGGGAAAAGGGAAGTGGAATTTGGGTTGAAATACTAATAGAAGAAGGAGAAATTAATAAGAGAAATGTCCAGAGATGAAATCTGACATTGAGTAAATTTTCCCAGAACCTTAATAAAGGTGTATTGGGTCATTAATTGTCCAAAGTGGTCAGTGAGGTCTGCAAGAAATATAAACGTGGTATAAACTTTAATTATCACTTCCTTATAAGTTGTATCTATCACACAGTGACATTATGACTGCCACCCAAGACTTTTCAGGACCCCTAGAATCTATGCTTAATACCAAAACACCCAATAAAAAATCTGCTGCAATTTGAAAAAACACATGAATGTATTAATGCATTGTGCAAGAGATAAAAATACAGGCACAATCCTTGCCTACAGGAATGATCCAAGGCTTTGATTCAGCAAAGTGCTTAATCAAGCACTTAACATTCAGACAAGCACCAATGCCCTTCCTTTGGGGCTTGGCTGCACATCGGAGAAATCCTTCCCCCCTCGCCTTCCCCCAGACTTTGCAAAGCCAACCCTCCTGTGCTCCCACGCTTGTAATCCTCCTGAACCCAGCAGAGGAGTTGTAACTAATTGGCTGATCCACCCAGAGGTGGGTTCAGCTGATTTTGGAGTAGGGTGGTGCAGACAGCACCAGCTCAGGTGAGGATGAGGGCACTCCCACAGGCATCCCACACTCACACAACACCCAGAGTCCTCCCTCCTTTCCAGAGGTCGATGTCACCCCTGTGCTTTAAACCACGGCCAACACCACCTATTGCCAGGTTTTCTGAGGGACACACCCCAAGGCAGAGGTTTCTTGCTTTTTTAAGGTTGCAGGAGAACACAGTGTCCCTGCTTTGTGCACCATGGCAAGGCACAGGCTGGGATGAGTGACAGCTTCTAGGTCAGGCCTGGGGAGAGGTGAGGCTGAGAGAGGTGGGCTTGTTCAGCCTCGAGAAGAGATGGCTGAGAGGGGATTTCACCCATGGCTGCAGGGAGGGGTCAGAGCAGGGACCAGGCTCTGCTCTGGAGGACCCAGCATTTGGTCAAGAGGAACGGGCAGGAACTGCTGCCCAGAAGTTCCACCTGAACAGGAGGCAGAACTTCTTCCCTGTGCAGTGACTGAGCCCTGAACAGATCCCAGAGGGTGCAGAGTCTCCCTCACTGGAGATATTCCAGACCCATCTGTGCAGCATTCACGCTGGACAAGGACTTTGCATGCAGGATGGAGAAGTGCAAAGACGTTCATTGCACAGCTCAGGGTACCTAAATACCAGTGCACAAACAGGATAGAACCTCATAGAAACAGGAAGAGCAAACCCCAGGATTTCACCCACTCACCTGGAGTATTCCCTAGATATCACCTATTATGGGAAGGTGTAAATAATCCCATATAAGGCCACTGACCACAATCTTCCCGGGCCATTGGTCAGGAAGGTCACTGACCCATGGTCCTCTTTTCCAGCCCATCTCAGGTGCCCTGGAAGTGTTTCCATGGTTCCCACCAGGCCTAGGGAAGATGCTTTTGTAGGCCTTCAGGCCTGCCCTTCTACAACACCCATGGGGGAACCCTGCACACCTGGACAAACTCCTGTGCCCTGTGCTCTGGGATGGCCCTGCTGGAGCAGGGAGGTGGCACCAGATGACCCCACTGTGGTCCCTTCCATTCCATGACTCTGAGGTGAAGTCTGTGCTCTGGCAGTGGGGCAACAGCAACGTCTGCCTTTCTCAAGTTGGCTTTTAGAAAATATATAACCATTCCAGTGCCTGAGCTGCTCGGTGCAATAATGACTCCTTTGAGGATGCCCAGCACCAGCACAGTGGGATCCACGCTCAGCTGTGGCCTCAGCTGCCAGCACGAGAGACTGAGCCCCAGTGACAGCCCCAGGCACCCCACACAACACTCTGTCCAGCCAACACAAAGCCAAGCTTTATTTTTAGGCACAGACGATTTTCCAAAGACTGTTAGCCTGGTTTTGCATCTCACCTTCAAAGTTCACTCTAAAATCTTGTTTGGTTTTGGCTGTCCAAGAGGAACCCTGAGTTTATTTTCCCACTCCTTTCCCCTGCTCACTTTGCATGCTCAGTGTTGTTTCCCTTCCATGGGCTGCTGTACCCTCTGAGGAGTTGTTAAAGCTGAATGTGTTGTAGTTCTACTTTTGTATGTTAATTGATGCACTTTTTAATTTTATTTTTGCATATTGTTTGAGTTTGTTTCATTGTAAATTAGATTCTAAGGAGCCCTTCTAAACAATTGCTGCTTGCCAGCAGATCTCAGACAAGCACAAGCTCCTTCAGAGGAAATGCTGATGAAATTCAGTCTTGCTTTTGAATCACTGATGCAAAAATCCCACCTTTAAGAACGAGGAAGGGAGGGGAGAGCCTCCATTAATATAAATACCTAATTTCCACTGACATTTACAGGGGTTATGATAGCTTCATGAAAGCAAAATATAACCCAAAGGATTATCCTTAAAATATCTCTACAAGCCCACCTGATGTTTTCTAGTGCTCAAACACTTATAAAAGGCAGTTTTCCTAATACTAAAAATTAACTCAGGGAAATAGGGAAATGATTCAAAAAGATTTGTTTTTGAAGTTATTTCCTCAGACTGGTTCATAAAAGGAAGGCTAAAATCCACAGGATTAATTGTCCTATTCACTCTGGTGTCTAACAGTGTCCCTGCCAGCATTCATTTCTCCAAATATACATGGGAGAAATTCTTTATTGTGAGAGTGGTGAGGCCCTGGCACAGGGTGCCCAGAGCAGCTGTGGCTGCCCCTGGATCCCTGGCAGTGCCCAAGGCCATGTTGGATGGGGCTTGGAACAGCCTGGGACAGTGGAAGGTGTCCCTGCCCATGGCAGGGGCTTGGAATAAAATTATCTTTAAGGGCCCTTCCTACCCAAACCATTCCAAGATTCTGTGATTCTAAATATTTCAAACAAATTGTAAAAAATCCTCCATACAGGATTGATTGCAAAGAAAATTTTATGTCTTGTTAATTGTAACCTCAAAAAAAAANTTGTTGTTGTGTTAATGGTAAAAAAAAAAAAAAAAAAAAAAAAAAAAAAAAAAAAAAAAAAATTAACTGTTTCATCATTCCTATGGAACAGTCTTGGATTGAAGCACATCCTGCCAGGTTAATGGCACAGAGCAGGCAGTGTGCCAGGCTGGAATGCAAAGCCAGTCTTAGGTAGACTAAAGCTGGTGCCTAGGTGATGCCATGACGATTTTTTGCCTTTTTATATACCCCTTTTATACCCCTTTATATACCCTTTATACACCTTTTATGTATTCTTAGTGCTTTTAGACCACATACTTGTAATTTCTTAAGTCTGATAACCCAGCTGAGAACCAATGTTCCGTTAAGCCAAGAGACCAAACATCCATGACATTCTAAAGGTCAGAAAGCCCTAAACACCAAAGTCCTCTCTAGAACACATCCTGTAAACTGAGATAAACCCATCCAAGAAGAAGGTTCCTGGGAATCGGAGATTCATCCAAGTCTCTCACTGAAGAATCTTTGATAGATATGCTAATTTGCAAGGTTTATAGGTTGTATATGTGATTTATTGTGTGTGTGCATTCTGGTGTGCATTTGGCACACTCCACCTGGACCATGCAGTGCACCTAAGGATCCTTAAATAAATACCAGAGTAAAAACCCCTTTCCTTTTAAACGTGTTTGGCTCTTCATTTTAAGACCAGAAAAAGGCAACATAGGCACAGCTCCTCTGCTAAAACTCAAGAAAAACTCAGAAACCCAAAGCAAACACACACCTGACACGTGATGAAGTCCCAGCTGGCAGTGGGCCCCTTCTGGATGATGGGTTAATTTAATCTAAATTAGGGAATAAGGGAGAAAATTGCTCAGAAAGCTACACAAAGCAGCAAGATTCCCAACTTACTTTTCCTCTAAGACTCGCAACAATATTAAACATGTTAAAGGATGAAGCTTCCCTCAAAACATGTCCTTCAGCTCCTTAATGGATCCTGAGCACTCTGCAGGGAGCAGGGGAAGGCTCCAGCCAAGGGGGCTGCCTTCCAGCAGACCTAGCAGAGGCACTGATTTACTCTGACAAGCACTAACACAAAAACAGGGAAACAACAAACTTTGTGATTCACGGTTATTCCCTTCCCTTGTCCCCTGTATCCTCCTCTTGCCTTGCTGAATTCAAGCTCTCACACAATGGAGATGGGAAAATTCTCAGTGCTAGTCCTTACCCTTAGTTTTCCACTTAATTTTAAAGTTCAGTAGAAATCAAAGTCAGTGGAGCTTGAAGGAGATGAGATTAAACTAGAAAATATTTTGAGATCCAAGAAACAAGAGCTTGTCTGGGTACCAAAGTGTTTTATCAGCTTCCCATGCCAAGCTCTCCATGACAGCAGCTGAACTGTATAACTTGCTTTATTCCAGCTTAAGAGCCACCATAGAGGCCGAGGTTTTGGCTCCCAATGAGATGGATGTTTAGAGAGAAACTCTTAAGATACTCTCTGTATGTACTGGGCACAGTAAATTAAAGAAAAGAACAATTGGCGGAGCAATTATTGAACTCTGCTCGTGTCTGAGAGCTGGTTTTCCAATAGCCAGAGGGCCTGGCTTGCTTCTCTGAGGTGATGCAGGAGATCTGCTGCAGCTCTGGGGGCAGCTCAGGCGGGTGGAAGAAGCCAGGTCCTGGTGCTGCTGTCTGCCAGGGTGATCAGGCTTTGCTGTCAGAGCCTCTTGGCAGCCAGCTCAGCCCTGCAAATCTGACTCGAGTCTTTAGCTCCCTGTGCTATTTTCAGATCTTGTTCCCTCTCAGAGGGAAGAGCAACTTGAACCATTTCCAGCCCCTCTATCATTAAGAGATAACTGGCTTTTCCTCAGCTGTTTTCCCTTGATCTCCTTTTGCCATTTCTCCGTTTGTAGAAACGTTGTGGCCGGACAGATTCGGGTTCGCAGCATCTCAAAACTGGCTGCAAAGGACAAAA
>VZRO01003964.1:193603-279929 GCA_013397915.1 Daphoenositta chrysoptera | reverse complement strand
CGGTACGGGCCGGTGGTGGCGGAGACCCCCCCGGAACCGGCGGCGTCTCCCCACGCGGGGCATCCGCCTGCCCGCCGTCCGTTCCGGGGCCGTGTGGGTACCGCGGTGTCGGCCGAGACCCGCCGGCGACACGTGTCGCGATAATTGATGAAAGAAGCCGGTGGCATCGTTGAGGCGGGGAGGGAGGAAAGTTTCGCGGTGATGCTCGGGTGCGGTGGCTCATCAGCGGGCCGGGGGAGGGAGGAATGAGCTCACTCGTGTTTTATCCGGTTAGCCCGAAATTAATGTTCCTTTATGATTGGGAATAGAAGCGCCGTCTCTTTGCGCCTGCTGTCCAATGCGCGTAAAGGTGGTGAAAGAAGGGGAGAATTTAACCCAATTTGATAGATAGGGGTTGAGAATTTGCTTGGGCTTGAAGAAACAATGGCCAAATTTAGTAACGGCTATATGAATAAAGGTTAGACATTAAACTACGCGTATTCTTCTCCATGCCCAGCAAAGCGGTGTTTAACATCTCCTGTTTACCTCCGTAAGAAAACAACTGTTGGCGAAACGTAAAGGGAGGGCCGGGACCAGCCCCGCGGCGTACTGCACGCCTTGCCAGCTTTTTGACTTTTTAGTGAATGGGTGCGAGAGAGAAGGCGTGATTCCCGAAGCCTTTCGCTCCTAGCCACGAGGAGGTTAGCTGATGTTGGGGAAGGTTTTATTGTCCTCTGCACAAAGCAGAAGTCGCAAACTCAGTGGCCCGGAGGCTTTGTTGTAGAAGCACAAAAGGATCAGAACTTTGGATGCCCAGAAGATGAAACGAAAAGTCCAAAGCTTTTGTAATTAAATAACTTGTGAGTGGACAAAATTAGCGTGCAGTTAATCGACCAGCTAAAGAACAAACTGAAACCCCATCCAGGGCCATTTTGTATTATTTGTGAAATATCCATTCTTTAACAGATGAGTGCAGTGTAAGTTGTATGTGCTTCAAATGTTTATCAAGTTTTTGTAAAGTCGGTCCTTCTTCTTTGTACAAACCCCTTAATCACTTTTCCCCAAACTAAGAGCACCTTTTAGCATTGTGCTGTGGGGCAGGTTTGCAGCATGGCTTTGTGACCCTCCGCAATCCCGGACAGTCTGCTAAAGGAGCTGCTTCAGTAATTGGTAGATGAATGTTACAGTCTGTGGGCAGAAGAAAGGGCAGAATTAGAGCTATTTCTAGGGGAAGCTCTGAAATACATTGTTTGAAACTAAAAGAGTCGCAGTTTGAGAACAGTGGAGTAGGCCTTGGGTCATGACTTCTCTCGGATGAGGGGATCACATTTAGTGGCCGGGCCTCTGGAGTTTAAAATATTTTCCTGTGCTAAAGTGTCACATTTAACATTCAGGAAATAGTTCTATGCCAGTGCAAACAGTGTTTGCTCTAGAAGCTCAGTTAGTAAACCTTGACATCTTGTGACATACAATGTTAGGTATTTACCATTCTTTACTCTTTTGTTTTCTTCCTCATTACTTTTAGGCAGCAGTCTCTCTTGCAAGTGGTTGATACTTCATAACGAAATTTTGACTCTGATTCTGATATAGAACTGATCACTATTTACAAGAGCACTTTTATGAATTGAAGCAGGTAGCTTACTGGCAAGTCATAGCTGAGAAACATTATCCCTGTAATGCAGAAATATCTAGAAGGTCTTTGCAACAGTGAGCTGGGTGAAGCCCAGTTTTTAAAGATTCTAAATATTTCTGAGGTCTCTAGGCACAAAAAAAAATGGTGTTTCCAGTTTCAGCATAAACTGGATGTAAATTACAGGTCTTAGCTTGAGCTGCCTAAGTCTAAGTCTAAGAATGAGCTGAATCTGGGTGAAATTCTGGATAATAGGAGGCAGCTCATATGTGCATATAGGATAAAGAAATTCTTCCTTTCTTTCTATTTGCCCATATCTTCTGCTTTTAAAAAGTCCGTTGTATACATTTTGTGGTCTAGGGAGCTTGCAACCCAGTAGATTGCCACAGTACACGTTTCCATGGAAATAATTGAGATGTAATAAATAAAGGCACTCTGAGGTCATAGGTTTCCCAATTCAACTGAGAAGAAAACAAGCATAAATTATGTGTATATATGTGTGGTATTTAGGACTTAAAATAATTTAACATTTTTTCTCTTTTCCATCTTTTATTTCACTTTGTATAGCAGCTTTGCTATTTATTAAGCACTACTGAGATTTGTATATCCTTTTTTATTCAGAAAGATTACGCACTAAAATAGGATCAGTCTGTGCCTGTGATGAAAGGGATTATTCTGCATGCAAAAAGCAAGTAGCCTGCACTTTAAGTGGGAGCGATGCTGACTTTTAAAGAAGTGATTGACTTTGACAGAAGTATCGAATGTTGACATGTCTTAGATGCACATTATTGAAAATGAAGTGATAGCAAACCCAAAGTGGATGCCAGCACAGCTGCAGGTCAGGTGGCCCGTGTGCTGTATTGTCAGGTCTCAGGTTCAGCCTGGCAGAAACTTAAATTAATTCCTGCAGCTGTAACTCCAGCAGTAGCCCTGGGCTTCCCCCTGACATGGGATTTATGATTTGCAATATAATACACTGATTTGTTTTGACCATTAGTTTGTGCAAACTTGGAGATACTAACCTTATAGCTGGTGGTTGGGGACAATGTTCTACTTGGCTTAAAGGAAGGTGGTTTCAGATCAATGAGAATGGAATAAAAGTGTGAGTATTGAGTCTTTGCTGGTTTACAAAATAAACACTTAGGGGACACTGTAGTGGTAGCCATGATGGAGTAAAATACTCTTCTGAAGCTTTACTTCACATCACAGATGAAGCCCATGAAAGTAATTTTCCTGAGCACAGACTCTTGCCATGTTGCAGTAACCTCAACCGCTGAGAGCTTTTTCAGTTCTCTGTAAGAAGAGTTATACCTTACTCAGCGTTATTAAAACCACGTGGTCCTGAACCCCAGAACATAACACAGCTGTCAATGTCAAAGCACTCTGTCTTGTCCCCCATTACAAGTGATGGGGGCTGATGTTAACACCAGTGCCCTTAAAAGTTTGTTCAGTGCTGGCTGCTGTGGGGACTGGGGGTACCCAGTCCACTCGGGGGGCTGAGAAAAGCAGGTCTTCCTACCTCCCCTTGGTCAAACTGCAGCTTCTCATGCTTGGAGGTGGTTCTGGAAGGCGCAGTGCTGAGATGCAGGTAACAGCAACCCCTGGGTTCCAGTCCCCTGTAATTGTAATTGAGGCATTACTGGACTGCCATTTGTAGGGACTGGGCTCGCATTGGCACAAGGTTTTAAGCATCAGATGCACTTTGGCTGCTGAATTTGACAGTTCTGCAAATTGCTGTCAGCTTGCGGGGGTATTTTGTGCATAAACGTGCTAGTTGGTAATCAAACTGTTTTGCAAAAGAATGCACTAATTAACTCTAGATTTGTTATCCTACTTGAAGTTGCAGAATTGCTGTCATATTATTTTGCTTTCTGTTGGCAAAAATTGCTGATAGAAACTTTTGATTCACACCCTACCTGCCTCATTTGTGTCAGTCAAGAAGAGAAAAGGGGGGTTGCTCATTACTTTGTTATCTGCAAAGTAAATAAAAATACTTCAACCATTTGCTGAGTTCCAATTAGTTGATTGCTATGAATGATCTTCTTTAAAGGAATGCTGTTTTACCTATCTGCTCATACAAAGGTTTGATTTTGAATGTCTTGTGAAAAGGATTCTCTTTGTCTTGATTGATGTCAAGAATAAAAGCATGATGGTAATATCCCTTTGAAAGCTATTGTATTGTCAGCTCTGGCTGACAGCAGGAGGCCCTCCTAGTGCTATAGATTAGCGCTGTGAAAACACTGACATTTTCTTTGTTATATTGCTGTTGTTCTGCTTGCAAAGTCAATTATACAATGTCGGAGCTCAGTTACAGAGTTGACTGTGGAAGTAACAATGTCTTTCATACTTGTCTTAAAGATATAATTTTCCTTTTTTCCCAGTTGATAGAGAAGAACCTGAAGGTACTGGAACAGTACATTCTACAAATTAAATTTTGACAAGTATAATCATAATTGCCAAATACAAGAGACTTGTGCGATTATCCTTTAATTTTACAGTTCATTCAAGTTGCGGTGGAATTTTATTGATACAGTGAAAGCAGCAGCTAAAATTGATAAAACTCATATCAAATAAGATTACGCTCTTGATTGTTCTTTATCAAGTGTAGCTTTTGGGGGATTAGGAATAATTGGAGATGTTGGTGTTTCATTGTGGGGCTGGTGCCCTGAGAGCGTTTGAATCCATGCAGTATTCCGAGCACTGCCTTCAGGGATTAGCCTGCAGTTTTTAATTTTTGCCTGTGTATTTTGCTACAATCCTAGAAGCGTTCTCCCCTGAACTCCACAAGTCCCATTTTCCTGCCTTTTTCTCCCTCTGGTATGCACTCCTGGACGGGATCTGGGTGGTATTTAACTGGTTTTACTGATTGAAACTCCTGCCTGTGTGCAAACACCTTTTAATTGCGGCCTGTTCCCATTGGTCTCAGTGAATATAACGAATAAACGTGGCCAAAAATTGAAAAGAGTGGGAAAGGTTACACAAAAGGTTTAAATATGAATGGGAAGGAAATAGAAATCTCATCTTTTTAGTGATGCTATGTCTAAAGCTCATCGAAGAGGAACAACTACCATTGTACAGTAGTGGCTCTTGGAGAATTCTTTCTATTATTTTCTTCAAAAATATCTGTGTACAATCAGTGCAAGTTAAAGAACATCATTCACTGCTGAATTGCTTCAGATGACACGTGCAAAAAAATAATCAGAGACCTCTTGTAGGACGTTAATTGTAGGATTTCTAAATTACTATTATATACTAATAGAGTAACAAAAGATTCTACAGTTACCAGTAATTTGTCAGGATTTATTTTGTTTTTCTTCAATAATTGAAAATTAATGTCTTGAAGTGAAAGCAGATGTTCATGCCATCCTCTGAATTGGATATAAAAATGATGTTTTGTAGATGCGTTAAGCTTGTGTAAATACAGATTGTCTTATCGTAGATGCGGCTTTGGCTTGGTTTTATCTATTGTTTGGTGCCAAATTAACTTTTAGGTTAAACGTGGGTAAGTGGTTTCAGCTTGGTTAAATTAACTAAATTGAATGCTTGAGGTGGTACCCAGTGATCAATTACTACAGTAAACATTTAAAAAACCCTACCTCACCTGCTGGCTTTGTGAATGACGAGACTTTCTCATACTGTAGAATTAATATTTACTTCTATTTTGATAAGTGCACTTGTAATTGTTCACTTGGCTATTTTTATTGAATTCATTAATTTTTATCTTGCTTTCCAATTCCAATTTCTGAAATCAGTTTTAAATGATTACAACATCTGAAAAATGCAAACCACATTTTTTTGGAAAAAGAAACAATCTCCTGGTCTCATGCATCATATATATTATAATATTCTCTTACACAAAAGATTATTAATTACCCACAATAATTGAACTGTCTTATAAAATGCCTATATCTGGTCCTCTCACTCCATCAATGTTCTCCATAAATGCCTCTGAAAAAGCGTGGCTATTATATTCCCTTGTATCCTAGTAAATGTGCTGCAGAAATGAAATATTACTAATATAAAACCTATTAGAGGCTCCTGCTAAATCTTGACTGACAAATGGTGGTGGAGGGGAGGGCCTGGTTTTGGTGCGTGCGTTGGTGGACCCGGACTCAGAGAGTGCGGGTGGGAGCTGGAGCCAAGTGAGGACCAGTTCTGAGCTCTGTGTGCATTTATTCAACATACTTTTAGAGCCCAGAGTAGACTCTCATGCATTTTCTTTCCTGATGTCCATTAGTAAATGGAGAGAAGCTAGTTCCTTTTTCTCTTAGACAAATAAGGTGATGCGAGTTTTAAGTACTACATCTTCTTGACAACACCTAGATGTATATATATGTGCAGCAGTGAATTATGGTGGCTTATTGAAGTCACATTATTCTGGGGAGTAGAAGGATGTGCAGAGACTAAATGGTCTCTTGTGACATTTCCAGCTGCAGAAGGCTCAGGCTTCGACCTCTCGCAATGATTTGTTTTCAAAATTGTAAACAAAGGGACTCGATGGGGTTGGAAACTGGGTGCTGCCATTTGGAACGGGCTCACAGACCTCCTTGTGGTACTGGGGTATGGCATTAGCTTTGCACAGTACGACTTACTTCAGATAGCACTGCAATACCCACCTGAATCTAGTGATAAGTACCTTCATTATATTGTTTGCATTTGCTTAGAAAGAAAACCTTTTTCTTTCTAGCCACAGATTAGGCAACAGAAAGACCAATTCGCAGAGCTTGTAAATGCCACTTGTTAATCATATGCAATACAATTATTAATTTTTTTCCCTCTTCCCCCTTGGATGTATTAAGTCAACTTTTTAGCTTTTTTGTGTAATTGAAATTTGCCCTTTTGTTACCTGGGCATGAATTATTTTTGAAATGTTGTCATTACCCGCCCTGCTGTGAGGTTTATCTCTTCTGTTCATCCTAATTAAATAAAACATACTGTTGTTCGCTGGTCTCGTGTTGAAGTGAATTACCTGCCTGAAGGCTCGCGCTGGTGTCGGGCTCGCTTCTTGTTGCAGCAGCAGCCGTTGACTAACACATTTACTTTTAGATTTTCATTTCAAAGGGCTCAGTCTGTGCAGTGTGACAGGTGAATGGTGAATGCTTTACAGGACTTTCAAGAGCTGAACAAACAGTAAAGGACTTATTGCTACTGCAGCCGCGTGGCAAGTACAAATGTAAGGCAGCCTTTGTGGCAGAGAAGTGTTTCCTTTGCTGGATAGAGGCCACTCAGGAGACCTGAAGGGCTCACTTGGGTATGCTGGAGGTGAAATAATCTCAGTCGTGATCTCATTTAAACCCACCCTACCTTCGTGTTCTCCTGGGCAATTTCTAGTAGGGTTGATCTCGTCTCTCTTTGTAGCATCACCCGCAGTCATGTTCTCCTTGAGTCTGGCACTGATAACGAAGGCTGCTTCAGAAGTGTAACAGTTGGAGTTTCTTTACACAGAAGTTATTTCTAGTTCATATTAGAGAACGTAAACAATGCATTCAGGTTTTAAAGCGAAGCAGAGGGAAAGATCCCTGCTTGTAGAGAAACAGTTTGTTTAAGCCTCTGATAGCACTGCAGAAAATGCGTTGCTCACTAGTGAAATCCTGTTATGAGTAAAAGTACAAGAATTAACAAGTCGCTGTACTCCGGTCTCTGTTGGCTCCTGCTAGGCTCTGGAGGTTTGGTCAAATGTGGCCTAATTCTGCTTTCCAAATATTAAAAAAAATTACACAGAGGGCAAAAAGACAAGTTCTTAATATGCATATCCTGGGAAAATCCTAAACCAGTATTTTTACCCCCTCCAGTCCCAAGGCTAATCAAAATTCCTTTGTTTCCACATCTACCATTAAAATATATGCCTCCCTTGGTTGCCTGCTGATTGTACAAGTTTAACCACTCAATCGATTGGACTCACAAAAGCTGTTACTGGGTTTACATAGTATTTGCCTACAGGTAATTTAGAGATTGGGGTGAGGGTCCAGGCACCCTCCACCAGGACTGGTATTTAAATTTGCAGCTCTATTCATTTCCTGATGATCCTCACCCGGCTGAGATGAGGTTTTTCTGGGTTACCACTGAGACAGGTTAGCCAAGCATCCACCTGCTGATTGCTGGAACTTGCTTCACATGGTGGGCAGCAGAGTGGTAATGAGGATAATGTTAATAAAGACAGACTTGCCGTGCCCCTTTTAAAAGGGAGTGGTGCAATGTAGAGGTGGAGATTTTTTCCTGGGTGAATATCTGTTTTTTGCTGTCTTTAGTGTGAGTACAATTTTTTTTCCCCTTGACAGTGACTGGAGCTGGGTTGTGTGTTTAAGTCTAAGCTCTCTGAGTAGTTCTGTTAATTGAGGTTTCTGTTCATGTTGGAAGACTGTGAGTAGGCTTCTACAGCTGTAGGGTGAAGGCTCTGTCTTGTATTTGTGGTTGTGTTTCTTACTGGCCTTGCTGGGGATTGGATTTTAGTCTTACTTCTTGCGCAGCAATTGAAAGAGCAGGAGCAGCAAAGAGATCTGATGGGAGTAGTCATTTAGTATCTAATGCTGTAGAGAGTGTTCCCTAGTCCTCCTGCTGACTCAGATTGCTGCTGGGAGAATTTCTAGGGGAGCACTGGGAAGGTTCAAGGTGCAGAAGATGCAGTAGGGCTGTGGGAACTCCTAGGTAGCACTGGGGAAACCCAAGAGACCTGGATTGTGTTTAACATCTGTCACTGTAAGCAGGTACAGATTTACATGAGAGAAAGTGTGGTTCTGCATTATTTCAATTTCCTGTCTGAAAAAAATGGAAAACTAAAAGGAGGTAGAGAAAAAACACGGTAGAAGGCTGAACTTCATACTTTGGGAAGTGGAAATGCTAAACAGAGAGAGAAATAAAATAGGGAAAGTAGGAAATTTGTTGCTGCCATTTGAGTATGGAGGGTGCCTGATGATTAGGTGCAAAGCTTTGGCACAGGGGTTGACTTACCTGGAGCTGTATCTATATAATTTTTAAGTTTAAATTTAAAGACTGAGAGAAGGAACAGACCTGAAAAGTGACTCCAGCTCTATGGAACAGTGTGTGATTACGTATAAGCAGAAAAGAAAACATTAGACATGTAAATGACCTAAACAAAATAGCTTTTCTGCTCTTACTAGACAGTGACAGTGCTTTCCTGCCTGGAGGAGTGGATTTGTTGTGGCATGTAGTTGTTTTCTGTTTAATATAGAGACATTTGAGGACAAGTGTGATTGCAGTTATCAATTCTTGGAGTTTCAACTATTTTAGGATCATGGCAGCATCTGAACTTGGCCTGTGAGGACTCACAATTGTTCAGTGTTTCGGAGGGAAGGGGAGAGCAGGGTGGTAACTGGAAAAAGCAGGCTTTCAACACTTCCTGTGTGATTATACACAAATACATATCATATATGATGTGTGTTCACGTGTAAAGGAAAGAGAAAGCTTAGAAGAATATCTTATGTTGGGCGAACTAACATGGATGCGAAATGTGAGGAAGTTTTTCTGATGTACAAGCCTGCCTGCTGTACTGAAAAAAGCAGCAGCATTCTGGCTGTTTTGCTTGATAGGTAAATGTAGCTTTGTTTCAATTTACTTATTCAAGCTATTACTCAGATTTCTGTTGCTTCACTAGATTACTCACATGAGTAAAGAGATACTGGATTACATAGTAATGCCAAGCTTGTGTATTATTTATTGCTGAATTCTGTGGATGCATTTTGGTTGGGTAATTTGCTTATGGCCTCCTTTATTTCTAGGAAAATGGCATGCCTTGCCCTTCATAATTTCTTTGCTTTTACTGACCAGACTGTTCCCCCAGAGGGCATGTGGGATGTGGCAGAGTATTGAAAATACTGGGATAGGGAAGTAGAGGAGGAGGGCTGTGTCTGACTTGCACCTTATTTATGTTTATACTAGACTTACATGGAAAAAATGGTGTTTCTGGCAGGGATGCTTTGTGGGGAATGTAGTAGGCAACTCTGTGTGCAAAAGTTGTTGCCTCAAAGATTTTTTTCTTAAAGATAAAGGAGTACTTTGGTCTAATTCTGAGCATACTTGAAGAGTATGGCACAAAGCATTATGAGCCGTTTTATAATGAAGCTCTGAGTGTTTGTCTTTGGATCTCGTACTGAGTCTTGCCCAATGCTTGTATATGAGTCCACTGACCTGGTTCCTATAATTTCAAGGGTGTCTTCTTTCCTAATTTCTTGCCTGCTTGATAACAGATCAGTGAGATTTGTTTTAGAACTCCTGTTTGATTTATTTTGATTACTATTTTTGGTCTCAAATAAACACTTAACAGAGAGCTTCTGTTTTCATTCTTTTCAATACAAGTACATTCAGTAATAAGCTTGAACTTAAAGGTGAGGGTCTGAAAAAGCCCACCCCTGAGAGATGCTTGGCAGAGCCGTGGCGTGCCTGGTTTGCAGTGCCCCGAGGGTGCTGTGGAGAGGGAGCTGCCGGCCCTGCCTGCAGAGCTGCCAGGCTGCACAGCCGGCTGTCCCTGGCTGCAGCAGGAGCTGCTGCTCAGAGGCCTGGGGGGACAAACCCCCTGCAATTGGCAGAAGGATGCTGCTTTGGTGGTGGGGTTGGTGTTATCACAAATGGGGTTTGCTGGCTGCTCTCGCGTGCACCAGGAATTCTCCCAAAGACAAAATGCATATTTTCATAAAGAGGTATCCGAGCTACGATTTTCCTCCTTGCCAGTGGGTCTGTATTCAAAATGTGGCTCCAAAGAAAGTGCATAGAAAAATGAGCTTTTGATTTGTCACCTGCTGCTATACCACCCTGTCCTCCTTGAGATGCCAAGTTGTAAATGAGGTTTTTGTATCCCCGCACACGGCCGTCCAAGAAGTGTTCTGTCTGTCGTAGCAGTTAGTGGCACAGCTGAAGACATCAGACTAGTGGCTTAAAACCTGCTTTTGTCTGATTGGCGTAAGCAAAGCCAACATGGCACAAAACTTGAGCAAACAAAAAGGCAGGTAGAGAAACTACTTCAGTGGCTTCGGAGGTCCTGGCTGCCTCCAGAGCAGGGGCTGCTAAAACCTTTCTGTCCCACAGTGTTGAGGAAAAAAGGAAGCAAAATTATTTCTTTATGCTGTCCCTCAGAGTGCTGTTGGAAAACTCCCTTTAAATGAATGGTTAAAAAATGCAATATTGTTTCCGCAGGTTTTATTTGGGAGAACAGTGTCTTGCCTGGCTGCACGTGGTCTCTTCCACCCTGCCTGTTTGTCCAAGCACTGGGGGTGGCGCACATGCCAGCTGTAAATTCTTGTCTCCTAGCAAACCTCAAACCGCCTAATAAAAACATTTCTTGAGGTAGCCATCAAGAACTTGGTTTTTAATTTATAAACAGATGATGATGGTTTCAAGGAAAAATAGCCCAACTGTGGGATGGGGAGGGAAGCTGCCATGATGATTCCTTTATATCTGAAGCCTAAGAAAATGTCAGTGGAGTCTCTCTCACAGCTTTGTTTCCCTTCCCATAGCATCTCTCCCACCATGGAGCTTGAGAGTGTTTTGCTTTCAGGGAATACTTACAAGTAGGGTTTCCTCCCCAGGCTGAAGCCTCTACTTGTTTTTCCTCCTTTGAATCTTTGCTGGTTTTGCTCCTTGCAGTTAGGGAGAACATGACCACAACCCTGGAGGTGCCTTCAGGGAAGGAAGAATGTGGGGAGGATGGGGCAGGACATGGTCTGCCTGCTGGGTAGTGAGCCCAGAGTCCAGCCTCAGCCCCTGCTCAGCCCATGGTGGGAGCTGCTGAGGCACTGGCAGGGAGGGGATATGGTAGTCATCCTGCTGTTTTGGGAAGCTGAAGGCTGTTGGCCCTCTTATTATTGGGAATTTATCTGCTTTTCTGTCTTTCTTACTTTCTTACTGTCTAGTGCTGGCTTGACTTGATTTTCGTTTATTGGCACATCCCAACAGGTTTGTTTTCTTCTGAAGATTTTCTTAATTTGATGTTGCCATGTTGGAAAAACACTCACCAGCTCCTGGATTACATACAGTCTGCAAATTGGCATATGTTAAACGCACTGCTCTGGAAGGGAGCATGGAGATGACTCCTGGTTGGGTTTGAGGCTGCCATTACCTTACACTCAGCCTGTGAAACTGCTTTTTGCCTCTTGGCTGCCTGGCCCAGGGCCGCTGCTGCTCCAGGTGAGGGCAGATCTGAGGGGCTAGTTCTCCTTCTGTTTCTGGATCCTTGATCTGCTGCCTTCCTAGCTTCCTTCGGAGCCAACTGTACCTGCCAGTCCACCAGAAAATAACCCTGTAGCTCTGCTGGCCACGCACAGCTCTGGTGTGTGTTGTTGCAGGGCAAGGCAAACCTTCTTGGCAGTGTCTGAGTTCCATCGCTTTGGGTCAAACCTTTGTGGAAAGAACCTCAGCTGGGGAGGCCGGGCTATGGCCCCGTGTGTGGGAAGTAGGTGTGCATCTGTATCTGCAGTGGGCTGACAGGCAGGTTGTGAGCCCCCTGAAAGTGTGTCCAAGGAGTGCTGGCTGTTGAAACAAGCGCTCAAATCCGTAGTGAAGCACAGGGTGCAAAGCCACGTGGGTACAGCCCGAAGAAGTTCACTGAAAGTTGTGGAGAACAGACTCAAGTTGTACAAGTGCTTGTTGCTCTCTGCCATTCCTGGGAGGATGGCAGGTCCCAGCAGAGGTGTGAGCTGTGGAGTGCTCGTACTGTGCCACTGCAGTGGCTGGATGCTGCTCCTCATCCCTCTCTGGATGGGGGCTCCCAGCCAAGCAGGCAGCCGTGCTTTGAAAGGAATGCAAAGCAGAGAGGGAGAGAGCTCTTGCTGCAAGGAAGGGAGAAGGCACCCGGACCAGAGTTTGGCCAGCATCTTTCACCGCTCCTGTGCTGGTGGAAGTTGCTGGCAGCAGCCTTGTATGAAGCAGCATTGCTGGAGAACAATTTTCTTCTCTATTCTAACATAGTAGAAATAATGCCACTAAGAAATTAGGTTATGTATCTCAAGGGAAAGGGAGATTTGTTATTCTGCTTTTAGCTTGCACCACAGACTGTGTCACCATGGGGCCCACAGCACCAAGTGGGTGCTTGTGCTAATCCTGGCACTTAAATGCCAGACAGTTCTTTGTCAGAGGCTGATCTGTCTCCTGTGCTTGTGTGACAGGAGATACCATGGTAAATTCCAGCTCTTTTGGCTACTTTATAGTCTGTTTTCTTAGGGGGAAATTTTGATTATGGTTGACTGAAATAATACCGCATCCCATGAATGTCCTGCCCAGGCTGGCTCACGTTCCTGGGCTTGTAATGTCGCAGTGGCTTTGTGGAGGACAAAGCCTCTGCTGCCCAAAGTCCTTGGGCTGCTGAAGCTGGTGGCCAGCCTGGTCTCTAGAGTTGTGGCAGTGCCTTGTGCTTGTTTGTGTTTTTACTGGGATAATTTCTGATGCAGCAAATTTTGATGGCCCTCCCTGTTAGGAAGGGTCCCCCCTCCCCCTACCTTCTTCCCTCCTTCCCCCGTTTGCTTATTTTTAGTCACATGAAGTAAAAGAATTGGTTGTTTGCCAAGAAGAAAAACCAACAAACAAAAACCCCAAAGCAACCACAACATTGTACCTTTCCTTGCTTTTAAAAACCATTTCCTTTTAAGTGTAACTAATGATGTGGGTTTTTAGTAGAAGCCTGTGATTCGGTGTTAAACCAATAGCACATCAAAGAATAAAATAGATGGGTTTCTTGTGTATTTTCCTATTTATTATTAATCTTGTTCAGATTTGGGAAAACTTTGTGGTGTGAAAATATGAAGAAATGTTGCCTCTTATAAAGGAATACAGGAGAACAAGATCTTTAACTCAGCATGCTTGTGCAAATAGCATTGGTTGGGCTGCAGTCTGGGCTCTCAAACAACCTTACTTAAAAAAAAAAAGGTTTAAATTTTATAAATATTTCTGCCTCTCTTTCTCTTTCTTTTGCAACACCTAGCATACACTGTTCTGCTGTTAACTCCCTGTTGCAGAATTCCTAAGTTTGGGCTAATAGAAAATTTGGAGGATTCTTCATTATCTGAACCTCTTGAGAAATACCAAATATGTTCCAGTAATTGTGGTGTAGTACAACAGGGAGTCACACTGGCAGTTTGTTGGAAAGGGTTTTTCCTGTAGTTATGAAAACCATACAACTATTAAAATCCCCAAAACTGAAACCGTTGGGATTACTCATATACTTACAGTTAAGCGCATGCCTAAAGGTAGATATATTCAGCATGCCATTTTTGACTGGCATTTGATTCCTAGCTTGAGAGTATGAGAAAAAACCCAAACCATTCCTTACTTGCTTCAGTCCTGTGCAGCCTTTTCATTGTGTGCTTACATGCTGTAGCATGCTGGGCTGCGGTTCATGACAGAAGCACCTGGGTTTGCTATAAAGCAAATTATTGATACTAAAGAAAGAAAAGTTTGCAAAATAGTAAGATACTCCAGGCTACTAGAAGAGATTTGGAATCAGATTTCTCCCCTCCTGCCTTCTCTTCTACCTCTGCTGTGACTCCTGGAATGAGCATGTGACAATTTTTTTTTCTTCCTCTCTCTCAATGTTTTCTATCTCAGTTATATGCAAACAGAATATAACATTTGTGCCTTGGAGAGTAGAGTGAATTTATTAAACACTGTGAGATGCTGGATAGGTGAAAGTGAAATGTAACACCAATATTATAGTTCAGGTCATAATATTTGGATTTGCTTTGTGGTTGTTTCATTTTCCCTATTATAGAAGATGTTTTTCCTGTTAACTCTTCTATAAAACTGAAAGTGATGCTTGATTTCTAGTTCCAGGATAGGTAGGGACTTCTTTCCTTGCTGTGCAGTGTCTTACTGAGAAGGTGCTGGTTGCCTTGCTCGTCTGTCCACAAGGTAGCAATAGTACCAGCTCTCTGTATTTCTCAGTTTCTCTCTTAAAAACTTCCTTTTATGAAATATTTCATATCTTGTATGTGACTTTCTCCTGGAAAACTCTAGCATGTGCCTACAAGTGTACTGATATATCACCCTAAGGAGTTAGTTAGCACACCTATTCTTATGAAACAAAATGCATTTTGCACCTATGAAGCTGTCTAAACAATTTGCTTTGAGCCAAAATTTGGAAATATGAAGGTTGTGGAGTGTAACTAATGAAAAAGATGTTTTTGTTACACTTCTTTAAAGAAGATTCATTTGCACTAGTATCAATATGTGTGGGAATTTAATTTTAAAACCAGCCCCAGCCACTTTGTAGAAAAATATAATGCAGTACATAAACTCATTTTAGACACTACTTATTCTACTGTGTCCCATTAGTTGATGTTTACACAGAGCTTTGAAAATGTAAAGCGCTATATAAGTGCTTATTATTACTACATTATTATTATTCTCCCTCTTGAAAAAAGACCCTCCAGGGAGAGGGAGACTTGCTCTGCATTTCTTCTGTAGTGCAGATCCCACAAGAAGTATACCCACTTGTTTTGGTTTGTACATTCTTCCCTCCCCATTTCCATGCTTTTGGAAAAAAAAGTACTGTGTTTTAGAGATTAGAGCTTTTATTTAGTTTATGCTGGGTAGCTACAGCAATGAGAACATTATTTGAAGGCATGTAAAAATCTTAACATAGCTTTTTATTACACTCCATGCAACAAAATGAATCACCACCCTGGCATTGGCCCCTGTGGTTTGTGGGTGCCTGGGCCTCGTGCCCTGCCTGGGCACTAAGGGATAAGCAGGAGCAGGTGATGATGCCCTTTGTCGGGGTCCTCCTGATGTTCCCTCTTCCACTGTGGGCCCAAGGAAAAAACTCCTGAAGGAACAGTGCCAACAAAGCCTGAGAGGAATTTCCTTCCTATAAAGAGGAAGCACTGCAAGTTTTTCTGCAGTGTCAGAACTCTTGTTTTTCCTTGTAACCTGTAGCACTACAGGAGAACAAGATTTCAGTTTAAGTTACTTGAATCCCCTTTATTCCTTGACTCATTATAATGAGAATGGTTGTTAATGGGCAATATTAACCATTTGCATCCTGAAATTTGAGCGCAATTCTCTTTGCTGCTGTGTTACTGTGCCATACCATGGTGGAGGCTGTAATCATGGCTGAGGAAATTTGGAGTTAATTTTGCTCAGGTATCCCTAGACTTGCATTGTCATAAGGTGGAGAAGGTGTAACCATAAGCCTCCTTTAAATACAGTGTGGAGTTTTCCACTCCACTCCTCCTTTTACCTTTGTTCCACTGTTGTTGGGTGCTCTGGCCCCTGCCTGGCCTCATGTTGGGTTCCCTGCAGTGCAGCAGCTCTGCTCCCGGCATGCCCAGCCCATCTTCACAGTCAGCTCCATTTTGGGGAAAGGGAAAGAGGCCTTGAAAATATGCAGGAAGGGAGAGTCTGAGGATATTGTTTATTACACAGCATAACCTGATTTAAGTTTGTCACGGAATTTGGCCCTTGGTTATGTCACACACATGGCCAGTAAATAATGAGGTCACATGCAGCATTTCAGCCTGGTTTCCACCAGAAATGGGGTTTTATGCATGTGCCCTTCACTGGTGGTCTGAGGTGGTGTCCCCAGGCAGTGGTAGGGGGTGCTGGGCAATGGTAGCTGTGGTCGTAAACCTCTACAAACAACAGCAGGGTGGAAGAAGGAGGGAAGCCCCCCAAATCTGCTGGGAAGGCTTCAGCAAACAGTGAACAGCTGATACAGGCAAATGCCTGCAGTGTGGGAGAGGCTGCAGCACGTGGGAGTGGGGATGTAGTGACAGGCTGGGCCAGTCCTGGTCATGTTCAGAGCTCCCTTTCCTTTATTCACTTCAAGAGATAAATAGTTCAGCTGTGACTGACAACAGTTCCAGGCGTTGTCTAAATTAAAGCTGAAATGTGTGGTCTGATAACTTAAACCCTCATACTGTGTTAGTACTTTTTAATGGTTCATCAGCCTTGTCACTGCAGGTCTCATGCTTTAGCTTCAGAGAGGAAAGCACTAGGCTACAGGGAGGTGCAGGGATGGGATGGGGCTGGCATTGGCTGCGGGGGAGCAAGGGATGAGGAAAGCACTTTGTCCCTTAGTTTGCATCCCTCCTGAAGCTGCCAGCCCTAAAATAATGGCCCAGGAAATTGGCCATGGGCAAGTTTTGCTGTGCTCAGTGCCCAGGGACTTGTCAGTGTTGGGGAAGTGGTGAGATGGATTGGCAGAGCCTTGCATCCCTCCCTACTTCATTCCTTTCTGAATAGCAATTAATTGGGGAGTGGAAAAGTATAAATTTTTATAGACTGAAAGCTTAAATTCAGAATGGAACCCACTTGGACACGGGATTGTTTGTTTAGGTGATTGCAGATGAATGCTCAGAGACTGAGCCTGGGGCAGCAATAGGTGTATGGACTTGATATAGTTAAAAAGCACAAAAAATTCCCACCATTTCTCTTGCCTCTTTCCATCTGAGCCTGACAAGATTGTAGAAACCTTGTCAGTGAGAGCAGACTTGTTACTGAAACCTGGCTCCAGGCGATGCCCAGCACAACCCCTGGGTGATGGAGGGCACTTCCCATACCCCCAGAGCAGACACGGTGTAACTGGGAAAACTCCAGAAAGATCAAAAGTACCTGGTGTGCCTTAGCAAAGGTAGCTACCTGCAATGGGAGCAGAAGTCCTCAGAAACGCCATGCTCATCAAGTCTCCTTGATAGAACTCATCCCTTCCCCTCTTGGTGTCGTTTTCTACTTGTGATTTATTGACAAACATAGAAATGACAAAATAGAAATGAAGGTGGCAGTCATGACCCTCACCGTGGCATAAATCATGGGGTACAGGGTTGGGGCTCAACCCTGGAGCAGCTCTGTGGGATGGGGTGGCTGTCATTGGTTCCTCAGTGTCCCCACAGCTCCCTGAAGGACAGGGGATGTCCCAGTCTCCCCCCATGCACACTGCGTAAACGCTAAACACAAACCGGCACAGAGATGCTCCAGAAACACACCGGGTTGTGTGGCGGCATGGGAGCGCGAGCAAACCCCCTGCAGAAAGCCCATCGCAGCTGGGCATTCCGGCCGCTGAGCCCGGCCAGGCTCGGCCCCGCGCGGCTGTGCCCGGGCCGCCGCAGCGCTGGCTCCCGGGCCGGCCCCCGCGGAGCGCCGCACGAACAGCCCGGGGCCGGGCAGATGGCTCCCTCCCGGCCGCGGGGCCCCGCTCTTCTGGGAGCGAGCCCCGCTGAGACTGCAACAACAGCAACCCGGGAGCCGGGCAGATGGTCTGCTGCCGGCCGCCAGGATAATTGCATCAGCTGGTTACTCCTGCAGCCAGCGGAGCCTCCTATTTGTACCGCTCTGAAATCATCCTGATTTGTTTTCCTTCTTTTTTCCCCCCCGTTCCCTGCCTTGTTTAAATTTATGTAATTTTTGCGAGGGATGGGCTGAGGCCGGGGGGCGGCCATCTGCCAGAGGTGTCGGTGGTGGGGTCCCTCCGGCAGCCGTGCACAGCACCTGAGCGGACGGGGGGCACTGCTGTGGCCTCCCGCTCCTGCCCCGCGTGTCGCTCGGGGCTCGAATGAGGTTGCAAAGAGAAGAGCTGGACCAGTAGGACCCTTTCCAGCCGTGGTGGTGCACTGCGGTGTCAGTCCGTGTGCAGTACGCCTGCCAGCCTCCACCTAAATTGCTCCACATACCCGAGCTGCCGCTCCCCGGAGCGCGCCAGCCCGAGGTCTGAATACTGCAGCAAAGCCCCTCGGGCCCCGGCTCGCTGCCTCCCCCTCCCTGGGTCGGCACCTCGGCGCTGCTGCGGCAGGAGCCTGCCGAGATGTCCGCTGGCGCTGCCGGGCCGCCTCCGCAGCCCTGCCCGCCTGCCACCCGCGCTCCTCCTTTTGGGCTCTTGCTTCACAGACAAAAGATCTGCCTCTTCTAATCGGGGACTCTTCTGTTTACGGGCATTGCTGACAGGTGTGGGCTCCGCTGACTTTCTAAGATGCAAAATATTTATGGAGGGTAGGCAAAGGGCCCCTGGAGATGCCTGATGTCCCTCTGCTGGGTTGCCAAGTGTCTCGGTGCTTCTGTGCATCCTGCTCTGGGTTCGGTGGGGTAGGGACCAGGAACGATGAAGTGGCTCCTGCTGTTTGCTCTGGTTTTAGCTCTCAGCACGGCACAGGTAGTTGCAGTAGTGCTGATCTCAAGTTGCTGCTGACCCAGAGGTCTTGTAATCCCTAATAGTAGTAGGATTAGATTTTTGTCCAGCCAAGTCCTCTTTTCCTTTTGCCATTTTTTCTTTCTTTTTTTTTTTTTTTTTTTTGGCTTTTGCAATACTTTATGCCCCAGCTGACATACATTCTGCCTCCTCCATTGACCTGTGCCTGGCTACTCCAGCTCCTAGGAAAGACTTGCCCTTCTTTTGGGAGAAGCTTGTCAACCTGGCCCTCCCCTCTGTGCTGTCCTACCTGCCCCTTTGTCCTTTTTTGTGCACAAGATTGATTTTTGTTGCTCTGAGCCTCTTTTTGGCCCCCCTGCTCTCATTAAGCAGGCAAGATCTCTCACTTTGCTTTCTGGGTGCACGACTGATTTCTGTGGGGGTAACTTTAAGATGTACCCATCTAACAGACTTTTCCACTGGCATTAAATGTGTGAAACTTCCTGAGTTCAACTGGCTGCTGTGTAGCACTGCTAGTCCTGAGCTTCCAATTAGTGTTTCCGAGAGGGATGGGACATATGGATGCCCTAGGGGTTCTTAAAGCACTTGATAAAGTCCATCTTTACAAACAGAGAGGGACTGGCCAAACTACACAGCCTCAGTTGCTGCAGCACTGTGGTGGGTTCAGTTAGCTGTGGGGTGGTACCAGTATAAAAACACTATGTTGCCCAATTCTGTAGAAGTCCTTTATCTGCCATAAACTCCAAATACACAGCTGCTGGTGTTAAACCAAAACTTTGCAAATCTCCTGTTGGGCTCTTCAGGATCAGTTCTTGTTTCTTATTTTTTCCTTAGAGTCTGTAGGTGTGCATAATTATATGTATTTTTGAAAGCTCTAACTATGCGTCATTTAAACTTCTGCAAGCATCTTTGGAAGTTCAATTAAATGGCTGCAAAAGAAAATTATCAAAAAATGAAAAGAGGGAAATGTGCATTTACCCAGATGGGGCTTGCAAGCCAAGCAAAATGTTGTGTTAGCCCAACAAATGGGTTATTTAAGCAAAGTTCTACCAAGACAAACATAGGAGAGTCAGGGCTAAGTGAGTTTTGAAGCAATACAGGATGTGTCCCTCTCAAGTTCAGTTATCAGGACTGCACAGGTTGAGAAGATGGGGCTGATATTAAGGTCCACTTGGTATTGACATTGGAAGGACCCTGATAAAAGCACTCTGACCTGAATTTTTCAAGTACTCGCCCCAAAATTCAGTTTGAGGTCTGAACCACGGCACCACTGGATTCTTCTATTTGCACAATTTACTTGAGTAGTGCCAAAGAAGTCAGTAACAATGAAGCTGGTACAGCTCTACAAGAGGGAGGATGCGGTGCTGTACCCTCCAGAGGGCACAGGGCAGGGTATTTTCTCCTCTGGTGACACGAGTCCGGCTCTGGGGAGGAACCAGGCGTGAGTGGCCCTGCCCACCCTGTGCCTGGCAGGGCTGGGTTTGTTCCCGGGCACGGTGTGGAGCAGCATCCGGCCCTGGGACGGGGACAGGCGGCAGTGCCGAGCCAGCGCCGCGGGCTTGGGGAAGAACAGAGGGCTTCGCAGTGGAAAAGCACAGATGCATTCACATTACAGCTTAGCACTGTAACTGCATTTCAAGGAACTGATTCTGCTGCACTGAATTCAATTCCCATTTAATTTCCATCAAAGTTAAAAGCAAAACTTGTAAGTAACTGGATTGGGCCCAGTGTGCTCACAGTCCCTCTGCTGCTAATCAAAAGCAATACTCTGTTGCTAATTTGAGAAGAATTTTTTTTTTTTAAAGTAGCTTAAAACAAGAGGAAACTGTCACATCCTGAGTGACATCCTGTGTGCTACAGTAGTGTTCTTGCTGCTCAGTGATCAGAATTTCAGCTGAGGGAATGAAATCCAATCCGTGTAAAAATTCATTTTCTTTGTGGAGGTCTTGTACAAATTGCACAAGGTATTTTCTGATGGCCAAATGAAAATCTAAAATCTATATCCAAGTGAACAAAAAGATTAATTTAATTAGCTGACTGGAGGAAATTCAGAGGACACTGAGTTATTGATTTGATTTTAGTAAATTCATTTTAATTTGCGAGATTACATTTTTAATACTTGAAATTATGACACTGTTTCACAGTCCAGTTAATTATTTCTCAAATTATATTTTGTTCAAGACTGCTAATTTGGGATCCAGTGCTGCCTGAGTGCTGATGTGCTCTCTGGCATCGAGTGCCCCCTGCTCACAGGGAGCTGCAGCGCCCAGGCTGCCCAGTCCTGCCAGGCAGCTTTGAGGGCTTCTAAGTTTGATTTACATTTTTTGGGTTGGTGTTGTTTCTGGAGGGTTTGGGCAAATGCCTGTCCTGGGCAGCACTGTTCCTGCCTGAGCAGTGGCAGGGAGTTCAACTTGTACCCACAGCAGGAGATGTGAGCATCTAGGGGATAGCAGCAAACTTCCTGCCTGTGCCACCCAGGAGCTGGCTGATTTTCTTTTCTTTCTTTTACTTCTTGTGTTTTTTCTTTTTTTTTTTTTTTTTTTTTTTTTTTTGGCAGCCATCTGCCGTGCCCAGCTTCCTTGGCTTGGGGAGACGGGACCACTGATTCCTAAAGTGGCCAGGAGGGATGAAAGTCAACAACTTGGTCCCCTGCCGGCCTGCAAGGGCTGGCAGGGTGGCTGGCCAGGTGGGCGCTGGTGGCACGTGGTGCCTTCTAGCTTTGTACACCACAGGGAGAAAATCTGCCCAATACTCCCGTTTGCTCATTCTTACATGGTGTGCGTGGCCAAATGACAGAGAGGGAACAAATGGGAGTTTTGGTAACTTGGCAAAATGCTCTGCAACCTACCAAATGTGTCCTCCCTGCATACCCAGAGCCAGGGAGAGGCGTTCGGCCTGCGCTGCGCCTGTCCCACGTCACTTCTGGGGGTAAAGCACACAGGTCCCTGGGACTTACCCCTAACACAGCTGAGCACGTGAAACCAACGGTGTCGATCCAAGAAATGCTGACCTAACAGGTTTTAATGTGAGAGCAGGATTCACTACTGATGTGTTTTACCCTTTAGTTGTGCTTGGTGCTGCTGGAGCCCAATGTGCTGGCTTTGGCTGTGACACTTCTGTGTGGCCACGGGCCTACGAGTGGCCTTCAGCATCTCTGAGTGAGCCCTGCTTGCAGAAGGAGAGGCAGCAGCTAAAATTAATTTCGCTCTGCCCACAGCATCAGGGGATGATTTACTCCCATCTTTAGTATTTGAAGTCAAACTTAATGAAGATAGATATGTTGACTCCTCTCCTTAGTTAATTTATCAGCTTTTCAACCTGGGTATATTTGTTAAGGCATATATTTGCATTGCTACCAGAAAGTTGGCAGCATAGTTAATTTTTCTGTTTTATACTTGATATTAAACTGCTACATGGCTTAAAGCACCTGGAGAACACAAATCAATCTTTTAGAAATATGCTAAATAGCATTGTTTATTAAGATAAAAAGAGCATGAAAAGGGAAGAGGAAGATGCTGCCCATGTTAATACAGATGTGGATGAGTGTGTGTTAGCCCACAGCAAACAGTGCTGTGCATTAGCTAGGGTACAGGCATGGGTAGGTTTGGTAGGTGCTGAGGTGTGGAGAAGGGAGGGTGTGAGCAGCCCGGGGACCTGGGGGCTGTCCCCTGGCACCGATGCCCACGGCAGGCAGGGTCACACGGCTGCTCCTGCCCGGCACCACAGCAGCCGGCTCTTCTTCCTGCAGCTCGGTTTCGGCACAGCCAGGGCTCCCTGCTGGGGAGCAGGGACGGGGGACTTCTTTAAGGTTACAAACATGGCTGTTTGTTTGGGTACTTTGGTACTCTTTTATTTATTATTCATTCCTTCTTGTCTATTAAGTTAAAAGTGTAAATGTTTAGCAGCGATAGAGTGGGAACCACTTGAAACACTGTTGCAACTCTTGAAGGACAATATTTCTGGTCTTGAAGCCTTCAGTTATCAAAGCAGGACAACGTAGGAAAATTCATCTGCCCCAGGTGACTATCCTGCCTTACCATCCCAGCTGTAAATCGGGGTGAAAATGATCCTTTGTCTATTTCAGATTTCTGCCCGAAGGACCCACTGTGTATCCATAAACCATCTTATTGGAAAAGCCGACTGTAGCCAGGAAGTGACTTTTAAGTTTTGAAAAGTATTAGTTGACAGTGTAAAACCTGATTGCTAGATAAAAAGTTCTAAATAGATCTCCAAATCAGATGCTTTTGCTAGGGAAAAAAAAAAAAAGGTTGCAGATATGTGTACAAACGTACATAAACACCTAGATATATTTATGCTCTGAACCTGTGATACCTCCTAAACCAAACCCAAACAAACACATCATGTTACCGAGTGCCTGGCTGGAGACACCACTGAGCTGATACATATTAGAAAAATAATATTCTGGATGGTTAGCACAAGAAATACCCATGTTTAGGATATATTTAGCTGTTTTCTTAAGATATGGTGAAAATGATCAGTGAGAGCTTTGACATCTAATAATGGTTCACCCTTCCATGCGTGCACATTCACTGTGGCTCTTGAACATCTGTCCTTTTCTCACCTCGTGTTGGACACACAGACAAAGGCTGTGAGAGTTGACCAGGAGTGAAAATGTCCCGTGGGGGTGGGTGGAGAAAGGGATGCTATGAAGAATGTTTTTCTCCTCGGGTTTGTGTGTTTCAATGTAGATCACCAAGAGCTCTCTCCAAAAGTACAGTTGTTCTCACTTGTGGTTCTCCCTCCTCATAGTGCAGCCACCGTGCTGTGGATAAGTGAGGCTGGGTGGTCAGAAAGTGTATTTATAGCTAGTGTTTCCTGTTCCTGTCAAATATGCAAATGTTAGATTTAATTAAATGAGAAATAATTTTTATTAAGAACTATCTATGCCTCGAGAAACAGAAGGCCTTCAGGATTCAGCTCATGATAAAACATGAATGATGGAGAGATTATTGTATTAGGGATTTATTTATTTATTTATTTTCTTTAGAAATTAATCTTGTGTTAGATTGAGTAACTCTCAGCATTTTGTTTTCTGCTGTCCCCTGGTCACTGCAGAGGAGCTGTGTCTCCCCAGGCAGCAGAGATCAGCAGTGTCCTGAGGGGCTGTGGCACCTGTGGTGCCAACTCTCTGCTCCAGAGACTGCAAGCAGGAGGGCAGCACCACCACTGCCAAAGATGTGCTTCCTCCTCCTCCTCCTCTTGGGTGCTTAGGAAAAGCTGAAATTGACCTAATGAGGGTGGGCAACCAGGAACTGCTTCTGGGAAGCAGTGGGAGGATCCAGACTGGTAAATGATTTTGACAGGATAAACACATCATTTTCTATCAGTCTCTTCTCATTTGGGAGCAGGTCCATCTTTTCTTCCCTTAGTTAAGCTCAATTAAGTGTAGATAGACAAGATCCATCCTTTTCATCTTAAAAGTTGCAGAATAAAAATTAGGCAGATAGGTAAGCTCTTATTTTTCCTGTCTGTCCTGTGGGATGTTTTCAGAAAATATTCGTAATATATGTGTAAGCTGCTTTCCAACTCGCTGGTAAATGATTTTACTTTTCCAGCTCTCAGACTTTATTAAATTTGAATTTTTGTTCCCATTTCAGTCCATAAAAGTGTAAAAGACTTTTTTGAAACCATGCACTTTCTGGCATTTGAAATAAATTATTTCCAATCCCTATTAGGTTAAAAATAAAATAATCTGACTTACATATGTGAATTGGACTCCAAGGTTTAGGAAAACATAGAGTGGCAGGAGGCAATGGCAGAAATTGTTGGAGACTAATTCCATGCTATGTATTTAAAGTTAAATATTTTCTGAGCATGTGGATGCTATAGCTTGATCAAAGCTGTACATTATACTCTGTGAATGAGGAGTTAGTGTTAATAGCTGGGGTAAAACATGTTTCTAGCTTTGCTTTTTTTCAACAGTCAAGTAAAAATTCTCCTAATGTTTTATTACAGCAAGAGTTGTATGATATTTTTTCTTTCTCGTTAAGTTTCTGTGCTGTTTCCGCCCTCTCCCCCAGTGGCAATGTTGAATCTTGTTTTATAAGAGAAAGATCATTACATATAATCAAGCAATTTAAACAAACGATCTCTTAGCTCAAGGAGACATATACTGCAATATAAACTTGCTGAAATGAAAAGCTGCTGTTCCAAACCATCACGCTGTATTTTTGAGTTATTAAAAGCTCTCTCATTTTGGTTTTGCAAACAGCCCTGGCTGCCAGAAGTTTGGGGGTTTTCACTGATCCCTAACCTGTTGGCTGGTGCTTTGATGACAGCATAACAGTGATGGAGGTATTACTCTGTCTTGTTCCTAGTTAAAGTTTAAATTATGTTAACTTTGCGTTCAAATAATGCGGTACTACAGCCCCAGCTATGTCAGCCCACTGCAGCTAATGACCTTAAAGAAGGTGTTATTGCCCACAAAGCCAGTTGTGGGTGCTTATTTTCAAGTAGTACAGACACAGGGCCTGTGGAAGGTGCACTGCTGCTGGAGCACGAGGGCTTTTTGAAAGGTATCACTTAAGTTACGGATTTGGAAACATGGTAGGTTGGTTTCTTCACATGTACCTGTTGTTTGAGGGAGAAAAAACCAGTGTTAGGCAAAAATGTACCCAACTTCAGCCATTCATTCCTGTGCTTCTTCGTGGGACTGTCTGGTGGGAGAGCCAAGGTGTGAGGAAGGAAGGGTGAAGCTGGAAAGGGGATGCTGGGAGTGAGCTGAGGTTCTTCCTGCCAGCTCTGGAGTTGCTTTCTGAATCTTCCCTTCCCCTTTTGGTCATTTCAGAGTGTGTGTCACGTTTCTGAGGGTACCCAATAAGCAGATGGGCAGTACATCATTACCCTGCTGCCTCTTTTATGACCTCGTTCTTTCCATGTAAATAAGTGATGAGTCTGGTTAGAAGAGAAGGCTTCACTCCTAATTCCACTCACTCCAATAGCCCAAAACCAGACTTTTTAAAGCAATCTCCAGGTTCAGCTGAGTTGGGGTAAGTGTGGTTTTTTAGGAGACTGATTTGTGGTCTTGAACAGCATTTATCATATGTGCATAGATGTGGAAAAATATTCTTTTAATCTGAAGTGCGCTAATTTACTTAAAATGCAAGTGTGAGTGAATGTCTGTAGATCATTATTTTAAGAGCAGGAGATTTTTTTTTCCTCAAGGTTTAAGGAATTAGAGCAAGTGACACTCTGTCAGGTGTTCTGTACCCTGAAAAGGTGAACGAAAATGTCCAGGCTCAGTTCCTGCTTCAACAGGAGCCACTCATATGTCCTATTTTTGAAAGCTGGTTAGTAATTCTCTTGCCAAAAAAACCAACCCTGATTTTAAAGTAGGACTTAAGATGCTGTATAATGTTAAATACCTTAAGGTCTCAAGCTTTCTGGTCTTTTATATGTTGGAACTGTTGGTGAGCAGACATAGAGAATGTGCTATTGCTGGGAGCAGTCAGAAACCAACGTGTCCACCATGGTGCCGGGCTGTCTGTTGAAGTGAGAAGTGTGCAAGTGCAGTGTTGCTCATATTTGAAGTAAAATGTTCCTAGTTTATCTGAAAAGATGTGGAAGAACACACTCCATCCCCCTGAACTTGAATCCAGGAGAGGATTTTAGTAGTCTGCAGGGAAGCGCAAGCTGAGGTGTGCTCAGGGTTGCCCAGAGCTGGTGCAGTGAGAAAAGCTGGGGCAAACAAGGTGCCAGCACTAACCAGTGCACAAGGTGGGCTCTGGCATGGGCAGCGGTGGCCGATGCCAAAGGACTGGCATGGCACAAGCTGGAGGTCAGGGGCAGGGTCAAGCCTCCCCGAGTGTAATACAATTGCAATGACTATCGCATGCATTTAGAAGAAACTTTTTGTCTGCTGCTTCCTAGACAGACTATCACAAAACATCTCCCTAACAAAAAAGAATGATTTCGCATGTTGAGACGGATTGCTTGCATGGTGGAGGAGAAAGGACGTCTGCCCCTTTATCGATTACAGGGTTGGCTTTCTGATCAATAGAAAGTTTTATATACACTCGAGTGACTTCCAGCTAAAGAGCCCATCCCTGCAGCCAGTCAGCACTAATCCGGCGGGGTGGTTTCCCAGCACACGCCGTGTCCGTAACTCGCGCAGGAGGGGCGGCGCGGTCGATCCCCCTCGCCGTGGATCTCTTCGGGCAGTTCGTCCATCAGAGTGCCCCAAAGTGGTTTCTGTATGGCTGCAGGCACGGCCAAAGCAGGACTGCACCATGGAACGTGAGTAAGCATGGGCCAAGTACAAACACAGCTTCCATTTACCATACAATTTCCATGAGATTCTACCAGGAAATCAAGAAAAAACCAGCAAAATCTCATTAACAGGGAAGAATAGAAGTGCAGGTAGGAACTACATTCAGTTGTCATAAAAATTTGTAGAGGAAATCTGCTTCACTGACCCTTTGGCTATGGATGAATTTTGCCTGGGGAAAAAAAACCATTAGTTCAGCTAAGTAGCCCTGTTTGTCTTGACTGTAAATTAATTATCTGAGCATTTTTCATAGTGCTTAGGCTGGAAGGAAGTTCTTTGTTTTAAAAGGTAGGTGTTTTTCTGTTTGGTTTTTTTTTCTATCTCAGTTTGGCTTTTATTTAGGGAAGTGGGACTATTTTCATTCTTCTTTCAAGCCCCATTCATTTAGTCCACTGAAATTTAAATACAAAACTTTATGCAAGTTGTATTTCTTGAGTAAACTTCTATCAACATACAGGCTTGAGCCATGTGTGGAAATCCCCATGCCCTCTTTCCCCGGCTTAGCAGCACTTGTAGGAGACAGGATTTAGGGTTTTGGCAGTCTTCCTCGCGACATAAGACCAGAAATCAAAACAAGCAAATAAATATGACAAGGAAATGTTGCAGAACACAAAGCCCTGACAGGAACACTTGTAGTAGAGGAGCAGACACAATAATACTATTTGCCTCCAAGAAGAGATGTTTGGAGTTATTTTTATTCCTCATGGTCTCTGCCTGTAGGAGAAGGATTTTAGCAGCTCTGGAGGCAGAGGCTGAAAGGGCTGCTGGCCTTATGAAGGGGGATGAGGTGTTTGCTAAGCCCTCGTTTTTTCTACAGATGCATTGGGAATCACTGTCCCAAGCGTTGTATCTACTCTTAAAATGGGCCTTTCCTTTTCATGACACAGCTGCACATTTGGCTGGTTCATTCCCTCCTGGTTCCCCAAAAACTGTAAAAATGAGTACTAATGAGACTACTCCTAAGTACTCACCTGACACCTGCCTTGCATTTCTGTGTGGTGGCATTGGCACAAGCACGATGGACACGAGAAGACGTGCATTGACACAAGCACGTGGGCAGGGGACATTTGCAGAAGGGACATGACTATGTGGTGAAAGCAGCTAAACCCCTCCATGGTTGGCTGAAAAACTCTGTGGGCTCCTGGAGGAGAGGTTTGCTCAGGCTTGGGTTTAGTTTTGCTTTGGTTGCATCATGCCTGAATATTCACTCTTGGTGGAGAGCAAGATAAGTACGTGTCCCTTCAGCATTTTATGAAACAAAGTAATGCAGATATCTATAAGTGAGACATGACATGAAGCGTACAGATAGTAAGTTTGGAATAGTTCTGGGAGTTAAGAATTTACATGTCTTTATTAATTATTAGATGTTATTAGTGAGTGACTAAGGAACTGGGAAGCTCTAAGCGTTCTTTTGAAGTAGTGTACCCAAATTAGGCTAAATAAATAAATAAATCTAAAAATGTTGGGGAATGTCTGCTCTAATGAATTTTCTAAATACACAAATCACACTTATTAAATCAGTGGATCTTTTAACTGTAAAAATATTATTACTGTTACACTAGGGAAATCCATTCAGAATTATAAAATATTTGGAAACTCTTTCTATGTTTCATTTCAGTGGAAGGGGTTGTATGTTTAATAGGAATAAAAAGAAAAAAGTATGCTTTGGGATAAAGTTTTAAAAGCCAGCTTTCCCCCTTTCTTTGTGTGTGTGCCAGTTTTCAATAAGAACTGTGTTCTCCTTTTAGTCTTTTTTAAAATAAACTACACATATAACAAGATGTTGAAATTTCTTTATGGTATGTTAGCACTAAGGACAGGTTGTTAAGGGGTTATAAAAAATATTAGTTTTCACTTTATGGTGGTTGTGTTGGTTTTTCTGCAAATCAAATTTGATGCTACAAAGGGCTATATGTGATGCATACAACTTTCTCTCCCTCAGTGTAATTTCTTTCACCTTAATGTGGCCAACAAAGCCTGTCTTGCTAGTAGAAAAATGTCAGCTGGAGAATTTCCCTCAACCTGTGTAATAAAATTCTGCAGTAGAAAAGTGTGGGGCATCCACTCACGTGAATCAAAAGGAGGAGGGAGGCAGGATTCTCCATGTTTTACTCCTGCTTTTATTTACCCTTTTATCTATATTTCACTTCACATTTTATACTATTTGTGTGTTCCTTCATCAAAACATTTAAGCTCACGTACAAATAAAAGAGACTTTACCATTAGTGTTTAATAGGCAGTACAGAAGAATATATTGTTTTATTATTAAAATACAATTTACGAACCAGAAATGATCATAAATGCAAATTTATACTTTGCACATTTTTTTTTTCTTAATAAGAATATGTATATTTTCATCTGGGGAGAAAGCAGCATTAAAATGAGCGAGCCTGGGGAGTATTGCCACACACACAGGCACACTCACACGCATTCGCTTGCATACACAAAAGAGCCACAGTGCGAGATTTGGAGAAGCAAACTCCTGCCCACGGCTGCCGAAAGCCCGCGCTGCTCAGGGGAGCTGGAGCTGTGCTGCCCGGGCTGGCCAGGGCCTGAGCCCAGGGATGGCCTGGGACAGCAGCACAGTGAGGGCACAGCAGCCTGCTGTGCTCAGCCTCTCAAACCTGCCCTTTCTGAGCAGGGGAGAAGGGGGAAATAACTCCACTCACCAGATGGGTTTTTTCAAGCCCTCATAGCTCTAATTAAAATGGCTGGTCAGGAAAAGCCTCCTCTCTTTTCCTTTTTCTGTGCTACCTATGCTGCAAACATAGTTCGCCAGTGAAATAACTTCTAAGTTTGAAGGATTTGCAGTAAAAATTGGTGTATTTTTTTAGGCTGAGGTGTGGAAATCTGGTCAAAGACTTCTTTTCAGCTGTGATTAATAGCCCTGGGTGCTGAATGGGGTATTTGTGGAGGGGAGTGTGATGCTAAACAAAGTGTTTGGTACAGCAGCTCTGCTCCTGCTGGAGCTCACTCCAGCTGGGGTGAGAGCTTTAGGCATAATGTAGTAAAAACTGCTTTGAAGAATTATGAAGTAAGAGACTAAAACTTGTGTAAGACTAGAGTTTGGTTGTGTACTTTACCATTTCATCAGTGTCCCTCAAGGTAGTTTCTTGCTGTTTAAGTAATTTTCTGTTCTTTTTATCATATTTGCAAGTGCAAATTTTTTGTTGGTGTTCAACACTCTACCTCAAACCTAAGTCTGAAAATTGGGATTCCCTGTCATCTGGAACTGCTCAGATCCTGTGAAATGGGATGTGCTGCATCGGCTTCTATTGGGTCTGGTTGAAATCAATAGTGAAAAAATAGCTGTGAAGTGGAACTTGATTTATGGTGATGATGAGATGAGCTGGAGGGCTGATATCAACTCCTTGCCGAAGGGAAGGGAAAGGCTACTTGCTGTCCATGGCAAGAGGGTCTAAGGGATGTGGCTCTTGGTCTGACCACAGCACGTCAGCAATGTTTTTTTTGTGAGTTTTTTATTACAGAGCTGCACGTGGTTGGATGGATTTGGCTAAGCAGAATGCCAGAAGGGTCATCCCCATAAGCAGCAATGGGGAGCAGCCTGCAGTTTGAGGCAAGGTGTACTCAGTCTGCTGGTGTACTACATCTCCATGTGCTTTACCAGAGCAAGAGAGGTAGTGTAAGGAGTTACGGCCCCACTGCTCATCTGCAGTTCCTAGTTATCTGCTTCCATTCTTCTCTGGTTTGGTTCCTGTTTCCATATTTGTAGATTATTTTCAGAACATTCCCCTTTCTTTGTGTCATTAGCCTGTGTTAGGTGTTAACCTTTCAGCATTCTCATTAGGTGTCTGAGTACAGGGCCAGCAGACCTAAATTTATTAGGTGTCCTGCTTACAGAGAAACTTAATAGCCCTAATGCAAAAATAGTGCTCTTCTGTCTTACCCCCCTGCCTTTTTTGTCTTTTCTTTTTTCTTCCTCAGAGAAGCAAAGTTTGCAATAAATCTGACTTGGTGAGACCCTTCATTCTCTGTGCAAAGCCCAGTATTTTAATTTCATGGTGCTTTGACTTGGTTTTGAAACTTCATTCTGTTGTAGCCCTTTTGTTATGTTCAGGAAACAGTCAAGGCCTTTCTGGCATCCCTTTGGCCTGTGCCATCCCTCCAGCTGAACTCTGCCACGTGCACCTTGCATCTTCCAGCTGCAAGTCTTGGGTCTGCTGTCTTCCAGCACACAGCCACACACGTTTGCAAACACTGTCTTGGGTGGTGCCTGAGATTTGTGTATCTTCACTCAGTATCTGTGCTCAGGTGCACACAGGGGGAGCGGAGCCTTCACTAGTACAACTTCTAAACACAAAGTTTGGAGGAAGGTGTAAGATGTTGCAATTATTTGAGTAGCACTTTGGTCATTGCACTTGCTGACCCATCTCTGGTCTGTTACTTGCATCACGACCATCATCTTGTCTTTGGGTAAGCTCAGCCTGCTTTTGGCATTTCTAGCAGATCAAGGGATCACTTCACAACTTGCAAATTTGACTCGTGGACTTTTGAGGTCCTGGTCATGAATTGTAGAGGTGTTAATCTTCCCTTTCTCTATCTTCCTTGCTTCAGTTTGGTAGAGTTTCAACACGTACGTGTTTCTGTCATCCAGTTGCATTACAAATGGAACAAGAACATTTAAACCCTTGGTTGCTGAAGTAAAGTCTGTGATTCGAGCAATGTGGAAAATGCTGGATTCACCAGTTTTGTTTCACTTGAGCTTTAAAGTGCCTGCTTACTCACAGTGATCTATTTTTGAAGAAGGTGTGGACACTATGGTGACAGTTGCCTTAGAAATGCATATAACAATGCAGAGAGGAGGGTGCCCACAGGCAGACGGTGCGTGCTGTCCCCTGGCCACCCTGCACCCCACCTCCTCGTGTATCTCCTCCTCCCTCACCCCCTCTGCTCTGTGCCCCCTGCCTGTGTGTGCTGTGGCCCAGCCCGCTGGGGCAGGTGAGGGTGGGGACTCTGGGAGCTGCCATTCATTTCCAATGGAGTTTATGGCAGGTGGTGGGTCTGGGGGTGCAGAATGTCAGTGGGAGCTCTGTGCCGGGCAGGAATGGGCCATCAGCAGGGTGGGTTGCTTGAGACTTTGCACATGCATTCCACCAGTCTCACAGCCAGGCAAACTCCAGGGAGAAAAAGCAGAAGAAACCTCTAAATTCCTGAACATTTCACAGATTAAATACCATGTATTGCAATTAAAAGGAAAAAAAAAAAAATCCACCCTGCCCTTTGGGGATTAACATTCAGTGACAAGCTATAAGAACCATCAGTAAGAGTATTGATCCCAAACATATCATGGGGTGTCTGCAGGCCCAGTTTTAAGAAATACAGGCTTAATGTATTGCATGTATAAGATGTTGATCTTGACAGCAACCTGAAACACTGACTTCATTTTATTACACCTAACCCTCGTATTTATTTACATAATAGATTTGGATGGGAAATATCTGTCTCTAGTGAAGTATGTGAATTAGAAACACAAAAACTAAATATGAGCACTGGGAATAAATACACCCTGGCTTGTGAGTCAGGTGTGCAGTCTGTGGGAAGGGCTGTGATTAGTCATTATGTATGTCCTACAGCCTTTCTCATCTTACCAAGATGAGATTTTTATTTACAAGGCTCTCATTCTCTGGCTGCAGTTCCATTAAGTTTTGCTGTAGCGTTGGAAGAGGCAGGCCCGTTAGCTGCACACAGATTTACTGTGCGAGTTTAAGCTAATGGATACTTATCAGGCAGGCTGTATTTGGTGATCGTCCATCATTTGCTCATTAAACAGTGTATCTAAGTGATTCTCATTTCCTCCCTGCCATGTCTGGAAAGGAGGAAACTAGACACATTACGATGGAATATTAATGTCCTGGAGGATTTAGCCACCCATAATTAGATCTCCTTTGCATAAACCTGCTAGTGCTACCTTATTTTGTTGTTTGTCTTGTTCTCCTTAATCACCTTCACATCTTTTTCTGTTCCTAACGATCTTTTTCTCACTTTCCCTTTGTAATTCTGTCCCATTTGTCTTATCCTTCTTCCTTTTTTTCTTTTTTTTTCTTTCTTTTTTTTTCTTTTCCTTGACCTAGTGAGCACAGCAGTCTGGGTTTCCCCACTCCTCCCTCCTTCACACAAAAAGGCTGACTTTGCCAGCAAAACCCACAGTCTCTGCCAAGCCCTATTACTGACTTTGGAGAAAAGCAGCTAGAGAACTTGTGCAAATTTAGGCTCTGAACTCGCTAAATAAGCCATGTCAGTAAACCCTCTTGTCTTATTCCCTGGCCTGCTGGCTCATGAAAGGACTAATACATAACGGTCCTATTTAAGGTGGAAAAAACCCTTGCTGGCCAAGGGCCACCGATGGCTGGATCAGCTGCTCACTCGGGAGAGAACAGGGAGGTGGCTCTGGAGCTGCGAGTGGCTGTGCCGAGGACCGTGCATGGTTCCCATGGGGGATCCCAGGGTTAGGGCATGGACAAGGAATACACCATTGCCACTCTGGGGGTGCCCTGGTGTCCCAGTGCTCCTTCCCACCAACCACCAGGGCCAAGTGTTACTAAAGCTGAATGGAAACGATCACACAAACAAGCAAAATACCTTGTAAACACGGGGAGACCTGAGAGGAATCCTCTGGTGAAGTTGATTTTCCAAGGGGATTAAATTGGCTCAAGTGGCTGGTATAAAGCACACCCTGCAGCTTCTGCCAGGTGCCTTTTCGCTCCCCTGAATGTTGGTGCGAGGCACCAGGGGGATTTCCCTTTCCTTTCTAGCTGCAAGGTACTGTAAATGCATCAGGATGCACTCACAGGCATCTATTCTCAGCTGACTGGCAGAGCCCCTCAAAACTTCCCATTTTCCTGCTGAACGGGAAGGTTTGTCCGTGCACAGTGGCGGGAGAGAGCCCCAGCTGCTGACAAAGAGGGGCGGCCGGGCTCCCGGAGGAGGCGATGCCTGGCTCGGGGCCGGCTCTGCGCCCTGCAGCGCTCCCGGGCAGCGGCTGCAGCTCTGCCGCAGCGCCGCTGCATTTGATAACAAACGGGGCTGCTTCTCATGCTGCTACTTCCCTCCTGCTGCAGATTTTTGTGTTTTGCAGACTCTTGTCTCACCGATATGATGGAGAATCTTATCAGGGAACATCTAAGGAGGGGAGCGGGAAAGCCTTACAGCAAACTGGGAGGTGATCTGAACAGGGGAGGTAGGGTGGCTGCTGCTCAGAGTAGCCATTTCCAAAGCTGTACCACTGCTCGTTGTGGTGGCAGTTCCCGGGGCTGTGCAGGGCTGACCCTCTCTGGGCAGCAGGCTCCATGGAGCAGAGGTGTTCCCTCCTCTTTCAGTTTGAGGCATGAGCCTGTCTGCACCTCTCCAAAGGATGGGCTCTGGATGCACACAGAAAATACCAGGCTATGTAAAGGTGAACACCCTTTGTGCTCCTGCCGTGCCAAGCAGCTGGAAAGTGACTGCTTTGCAAATCCTCGATCCACAAAGTTTTGAGCATCCTCAGCTCCCTTTGACTTTGTGGAAGTGGAAGCTGCTCTGCATTTTTTAGGATTACGAGCACTGTATCAAATCCCAGGCTGCCAGTGCTGTGGGATGAGTCGTGGCAGATGAATGATGGTCGGATGGGGCTGTTCTGTGTCCTGTGCTGATTTGGGAGCATGTAATTGCATATGATGGGAGGGATGGAGCAAAACCTGGGTAGGACAGCACAGAGTTGTGTGTCTGAAAGTGGCAAAGGAGCCTGAAGATTAGAGAAGATCAGGGTGCTCCTGCATGCGAGTACTGATAGCTAGGGCAGGAAAAGATGTGATTAATGTGTGACTGGCTTACAATGCGGCTTGGTGCTGGAGTATTTCTCTAGAGGGAACGCTGTGAGTCTTGACACGTACATTACAGCTAATACACAGGCATCAGTGAGATTTCCCTGGGTTTATCTGAGAGTTCTGTTGCCAACAAAACCTGACAAAATCCTCCAAACTAAAAAATGGCACCAACATTTTGTGTATTCAAGGTATTTTGTGCATGGTGTTTTCTACGGTTGCTGGCAGGTGAGGGAGTAGCCCTGATCCTGAAAGCAGTGCTTGGTAACAGCCCTGATTCAGGAAAGTTCCCCCCATCAGCTGTGGGACATGCTTCTAACCCATTAGATTTCTCAGTAGTTCCTCACACTCTCACAGTTCCTAACGTTTTAGTTAGCATACTATGGTGTTTTTATATTATGGGAAGTGTTAAACTGGTCCTTGTGGTCCTTGAAGCCTGTGTAATAGGATAAGGGAGCATACACACGCCATCTGAATTACTGAGGAGCTCTTGCTCACTTGTAAAGCTTGATTGCATCTAGAAATCAACATTTGGTGCAGAAGCATCTTACTTTGATAAGGTTAACTTCTTTCCTGGGAGTGATAAAGTGTTAAATAAGCACTGTGACTGTGAATGGAGTTCAGGTAATGGTAGCCCCATAAATAGATGTTCTGACTCTTAGGGGAATGGATGCTGAATCCTTTCAGAAGTTTCTCTGAGCACAAAGAACTGAAATCTTTGAGCCTGCAGCACTTGTGACCTAGCAATTAAATAAGCATCCTTGGAGAACATCTGAGACGAGCGGGCAAAATGCAAATATTTGGCGTGTGCAGGAGTGCTGTATTGTGATGTTGCCATTGCCCGCAGTTCTTCCCTGTGTCGGCCCTGTTCTTGTTCTGGCTCTTGCCTTGGCCCCACAATCAGCTGGAACACGACAGAGGCCTTCTCCAGGCATGACAGCAGGGAGACCTCCTGTGCTGGGGCAGAACAGGGAGGGGGGAAGATGTGTCCTTCCACTGCCAGCCATGACCTCCCTGCACCAGGCCTCAGGTGGGCAGTCCACAAACTTAACCATCTTTTGAGTTGGCTAACAATAAGAATTTCTGCGCTGCCAGACCGAGGCTATTTCCAAGTCAAACCCAGCCTTCCTGAAGGGTGTCAGCTTCATAGATTCCCCTAGACTTCAGCAAAGACACAGATGTTGTAGCAGGCACACGCTTTGCTGAGTTTCCTATAACAATCTCATGATCATCACCCTGAAGGATGCAGATAAAAAGTCTCTATTTACAGTATTTTATCTCTGCATGCAAATACAATGGATTATTTAGAAAAGAAGGAAAAAATAGTTAATGCTTTAAAAATAGAAAAATAGTGCTGTGAGTGTTGATATCAAGCTGTAGTACTGGACTTTGAAACTTTCTCTTGCCCACATTTTAAAATGAACTACATAGCAATTTTGGCATGAAGAGTCGTGTACCCTCTCTGTTGGTCAGTGTGTTGGACCTTGAGTGTTGTGCCAAAGACACGTGGAGTAGAGTGGGACCAAACTTTTGTCTTCTTGCTGTATTGTCTCTGTATTACTGAAGAAGTAAAAATACACATTTCCAAAGCATTTAAAGCTGATTGTTCAGATGGAGAGAGCAGATAGAGACCAGAGTAAGAGTGTACTTGCACAGCAACTTCTGTGTTCCAACCACGGCTTATATGTGCAGGCACACCATGTAAATTGGGCAGAAAATGAGCTGAGTTTCTAGAGGAAAATTGGAAGAATCCAAATCAGCAAAAAACCATGTGAAGCGCATGTGTGAACATTCTACCCACAGCTTAAAATCTGTGATTTTGTGTGTCTTCATTTTCAAGGCCTGGTATGAAATGCCTCCAAAATTTCCAGAAATGCGGAGCCTTCACTATCTTGTTGCCAGTATTCTTGAAAAGTAGTTAGAATTGATGCAAGATCTCTTGTTGCTTTGGAAAATCATGGTTCTCAGTCTTAAACAGGGCTGCTGTTTTCCTGTGGTTTTCCCAAGCTGCAGTGTTTCAGGCACGTGGGTGGCTCCTGCCCATGCTGAACATCAGCCTTTTGGACTTGGGTGTCCACACATTCAGAGTGATTAATTAGCACAGATGGAAGTGTCTAGTCCTTGACTTTGGTAGTTATGTCTAGCATGTCTCAGAAAATATATTTTCCTGCTAATGAAATGGGAATTATTCTTACTCTGCGGCGTATTTTGGGAGTGATTGTGTTGAATGCTTTGTACCTCTTCCCTGGCTTTATTTTGCCCATTACCACAAGTTAAGTAACAGCATCTACAAAGTGAATGTTGATACACGTTTGCCTGAGCCAGCCTAGGTTTCAAGGAATGATGACAAAAATCTTAAGAAACTGAAAATTCAGCTTAAGTGAATCATTCTCTGGCTAATATTATGGACTAAGAGTGTTTTTGACTTGGTTCTCAGTAGTGATATTGAAATGAGGAAAAGCCAGCAGTGACACCACTTCAAATGCTATCTCTTAAATAACCATTTATATCCAGAAGATTAAGGCAGCCACAGAGGAACATCTCAGCTCTTGGTTTTATGCCCATTATGGAGAGGGAGCAGAAGCAGATGGAGTTTAGTGTCTCCCTACAATTACACTTGGTGTCTGTGACAAAGCCTGATCACCTGTTTTTTGCTTCAGCTTCACAGACGCCATTTCCCATCAAACCCTTGGGGCTTCTTAATGGGTGTATAGACATGGACTGTCAGTCTTTCTTTTCTGCATGTGGCTGCTTTTGCTCCTTGTTTCTCTCTGCCTGCTGTCTAGCTGCGTGGATGGATGGGCAGGTGAGGATCTAATCCTTGAGTCAGTTGATACTGCAATTCCTCTTGGAATAGGCTTGGCTGTTACTTTTTCATATGGTTTAGCCTCTGAAAGATGGTGTTTACTTAAAAGAGTAAAAGGAAAAATGGAAAAGCAAACGGAAGGGTGGTGGTAGTGTTGTGAGCAGCAGCTGCAGGGCCATGTGTCTGTGCCTAAGCTGAGGAGGCTCCATCCCACTGGCCTCCTCTTTCCATGGATATGCAGCCCTGTCAGCTCTGTGGTGGGTCTGTGCAAATAGAGGGGGAGAACCTGAAACCATGACTGCGATAATATAAAGTGAATTTCAGTGCCGTTGTCGCCACGTGTAAGTTCTCTGTCCCCTTTTCAGTCATTAGGGAGCAAAGCAAATTAATGCCAACAGAGGCTGATTCAAACCTTTGCCCTCATTTAAGGGATTCCAAAAACCATGGTTTTGTTACGTGCTGGAGCCAGCTGCCCTAGAGCAGCTCAAGGACTGGAGCAGACTTTTGTGCTTGGCCAACATGAAAGTCAGTGTGTTGCTAAAATTGTCAATGACTAGTGCAGATCCATATACTACTCCTTGACTAGGACCAAATTTCTCTCTTTTATGTATTTTTAGCAGACTGGGTTTTTTAAATCTCTTCTTTCCAAGACAAAATGTAAAGAACTAAAAAAACCCTCAGCATAAAAGTAGTAATACAAAAAACTCTCCAAGCAAAACAACCAAAAAGCAGTCAAGGATAAAATAAAATTAAAACATTCCCCTTGTCTGTTTTGAGTAAGGTACATGAATTTCCAACTTGGCTTATTTAGTTTTGGAGCAAAAATCCTCCCAAGTGTATATAGATTTTGATCTTAAAATGAGACATGCATTTGTGTAAGACTGAAATGGTATTTCAGGTAACTGTGTCCAGACTTTTTTCTATTATGAGATGGGTCAAAATGGGAACAAGATGGTGGCTTACAGAGCACAAAATGGTAGGTGAGCCCTCAGGAGGGAGCACATGCCAGCCAAGCCGCCTCTGCCACCGTCAGGGAATAGGACCAATAATGGTTTCAATAAGCTTCTAGCTTTGCCTCTTGTTTTCCCTCTGTCATTCTGGAATTTAATATTATGTGACATGGCCTTTATGCTAACATAGGCTCTGAAAAAAGTACAGCCAAGTCTCAAGTATGATTTCTCCAAAGAAATGGCTGAATTTCATGCTTCTCCGTTAGTAAACGCACAGATTTAAGAAAACCAGAGTGGTGCCCTTCTGTGGAGCACGCATTTGTTTATGGTTTGAACGCAAAATTACATTTGTCAAGGCACTGCCTATGGAAATTATATTCTCTGTTCCTAATGCCATATGATGCTACCACTAACATCAACTTGATGCCAGAATTCCAGATTGGGGGGGAAATTGTGAGGAAAGCATAAAATCAAGACTCTTGTGATGCAAATGTCAGTGTAAATATTACTGGAGCAGGTTGGCCTGAGAGTACGGGGCTGGTCAACAGGGGTTGTGCTTGTGGCTTTGCAATATGGTTTTGATTCCAGTTGCAGAATTCTATAGAATGTGCATTTGAATCCAGCGTATGTAGATGAAAGGGTGAGAGATTGTTCAGTGCATGGAGTAAATAATTTTAATCAGAAAAAAAGACTTATAATTTAAATTTGTTTGGTGTCAGGGTGACAGAGTGGGCAGGTGATGATGACAAACTTTTGCAATACAAAAGAAGAATTTCTGCATTTACCACTTTCAAATGCCCAGTCGGACATTAGTATAACTACCACTGATTTCAGTAACAGCAGCATCAGGCACTTTTTTACCCGGCTTGTTGTTGGCTGTTCTCTTAGTTATTTTTAAGAATGCAACAATCAAGTGGTGTTTTTATAATTCTTAACAGGCAGAAGGTTTTAGCTGTATCACTTTCAAGTGCTGAGCACCTGGCTCTGACAGCTTTCACAGCAACAACAAACCTTAAAAGCAGTTATTTGTGACTGCCATATCACAGAACATGATTTTACATCAAAATAGTATTTTTTTCATTCTGAAAAAAAACTGAAGATATCACTGGGTTCTGAATATGGCTGATAGGTTAGTATGTTAGGATGACGTAAGTCAGGCAGTTTTCCTTGACAGGACAGTTCTTTACTATGATCTGTTGAAACATCCATTTCAAAAACAACCTCTATATTTACAATGGCAATTTTGCACATTCAAGTTGTGAATGTACAAAATTTAAAATATGAATTCTTACCAGGTAGTGGCATTTAAACAACTATTAAAATTTCACATGAACTTACTGCTACCTGTTGAGGAAGAAACTGCGAACACAAATCCCATATTTAGGTTAAAAAATAGGAAAAATCTCTTTACTAAATTTCTACCTTATGAATTATTTTATAGAAAGCAGTAAGTTCTTTTTCAGCAGTGGAGAAGTCTGTTTTAATACTTAATGTCGTAGTGGACCTAGTTTTCTGATGACTTTGCTTTCCAGTTGGTTTGTTTTAGCAATCACAACTTATTTTTGTTCTTTTTCAGTTGAAGAGGGTGAATCTTCAGATTTTGCTTTGACCTGGGACTCGTCAGTGACTCAATCAGGTAAATATTTTAGGTTCTTCTGATTGCAAAAACTGCCAGAAAGCTGCCAGGCTTTTTACAGGAACTGTATTTTGTATGTCACATTCCTGTCTCAAATCCAAGACTACCCACTGCAACACAATTTTTATATCAGTTCCATATGGTCAATAAAATCTATTACACACAGAGACTAATATACTCTTATCCTCCAGAGAGCCATTCTTTCTTCTTGTGGGCACACTGAAACGGGTTGTGATTTCTTCAGTATAACCACTTTGAAGTTTTCTGCAATGGGCACTGTTACACATTCATTCCAATCTAATTACATAAAAGCTGCTTTAATAGGAATTTTAAGCCTCGGTCTCAACTGGAATGTGTGTATTTCTCCTCTCGGAGGAAATTGGAAAGTACTGTCAGGGCTGGAGAATAAAAGTGGTACAGCACCATGGTAGAAAGATTTAAAATTTGAACGAGCTTTTGGTCTGCTTGACAGTAATAAACATGTGTCTGAGGCTTGTTCATCCATGTTAGGTCAATAATTTGAATAAAAGGCTCAAGAAACTGAACAGGATAAATCGAGTTTGTTTGTGTAATATGTATTGATAACAGAAGCATGAGGGTAAATGTCAGATTAGTTTGTGTTTAAAGTAACTAGCCACATCTCAGTTGCTGTGCCCCATGTAAAGATATTTTGCTGTCTGTTTTTAACATTTATGAGATGCTCAGAATATTTTTGATTTTGAAGCCAGTAAATCTATTTCTGTGCTCTCTCCACATTGGCCTGTGCAATGGTATTCTCTTAAAAGCTCACCAATGACATGAAAACAGCTCAGAAACTGAGCAGTAATATGAAAACCGACAATGGAGTTGCATTCCTGGTTAGACGGGTTTGTAAGAGTCCTGGGGAAACTGGCTCCCAGGACTTTCTTACTGCAGTGAGCCTGTGTCTGGTCTCAAAGGCACAAACTGCCTTTGCGTGGCCCTTGGTGGCCTTTCACTTTGCACCCACTGCTCTCTCAGTTGTGCTGGGTGCCTCTTCTCTGGGCTCTCTGGCTGTTTGGAGGGGTTTGCGTTTTCACTGGTCTTTGATAGCAAATATTGCTGCTGCTGCTGCAAACCCCCAGCTGTGCTGTCGAAGGCCCCTTTGTGCCTGGAGCTAACGGTGCATGAAAAGAGCGCTCGCCAGCTCTCTTGCTTGACCTTCATCTCAAACAGCAGTGGAGTGGAGGTACCGGTGTTTTCTATCGCGAGTCTTGAAGTGTATTAAATTCAAAATAGGCTACGGTTCAAAACAACGACAAAAAAAATATTTCTGTGCATAGCAGAGTTAATTTGGGATTTTTGTTGGTGTTGGTGACTATGCCTTAAGTAAAGGACAGACTGTGAAAGGTTTTTTACCAAATTAGTAGAGTCGCTATTTTTCTTTGTTTATTCCCACAATTACAGCTCTCATTCAAGATGTCGGATGTGGGATAAAATGTATTGTATGCATGATTTATGGCAGCTTAAGGAAAATGTGTGTTAATTGGGGGATTTTCTTCTTAATACATTTAGCAGCTACAGATGTCAATCTTGGATGTGTATAAAGATGTAATACTGTATCCTGTCAAGATAGGATGCAGTACATGGGGCACAAGTTGCAGGCTGGAATATGATTGAGGAACTACACAGAAAAAGCTTAAAAGCCCAAGTTTGTGGTGGTGTGGCTGCGTGGAGTCACTGGCTCTTGTGTGGTGTGGCTCCACAGCTATATTCAGTAACTGAAACCAGTCCCGCAGTCCCAGTGTGCGAGACTTTCATTATGTTCTTTTATGATCTTCCTGTTTGCATTAGCTCCAGTAGTGTGATGTTGAAGTTCAATAAAGGGTGAAAAAACACACTTCAATTTCTTGTTTCATGCCCCTTCCTTCCCTGGCCCAAAATGACAAAATTGCCTCCCCTTCCTTGACTCCCCCAAAAGAAAAAAAACCCCAAAAGGCCAAACCTGGGACTTGTTAACTCTAAAACATTTGCCAGATGTTTCAAATTAACATATTTCTCTCCTTTCTTCTCCTGTATGTGTTTGTACATCTCTGTGTGTGTGCAAACACATACAAAATGACTTCTGAAAAATTCTGTTGGCACTCTGCACAGCTGCTGTGGGCTGGGGGAGTTGTGGTCCCAGGGTTGGGTGGTATGTAGGAACAGCTAGAGCTGTTACCGGTAGAATGTAAACTTTAAACTTTTTAAATATATATATTTATGTTTTTGTACTAGCAAAATATTTATATAGGTGCATCTGTGGGGCAAAAAAGAGCTTTTGCTGCTGTATTTTTTTCATCTAACCAGTAGAAGCCATTCTGGATTTTTTTTTTGTGAGCACGAGTTGAGTCTGCATTCATGGGTCTTGTCCAGGTGGCTCTGATGACCATCTGTCCTTGCTGTGCCAAACACAGGGCTTCAAGCTTGGTGTCTCCAGGTGGGGCTTCTCTGCCCCTGACATGTACTGAGGGTGCACAGCCTGCGCATCCCTGACCAGACCATGGCACTGGGCAAGGGGCTGCTCGTGGGAGCTGCTTAGTGCAGCCCGTGGAAATTTGGCCGTGAACACCGAGGCAACAGAAATCCTGTGCTCAGATGGGTCTGTCTGGTGATGGCTTGGTACAAGACCATCCTTCTTCCTCTGGCAGAGTGTGTGCACAAGTTGCTGTCTTCTCTCGTGTAAGTGCTTGTTCCTTGTGAAACCTGCAAAGGCAAAATGCTTTGCAGGAATCTAACCTGTGATGTAGTTGCACTGAGGAATTCATTTCAGTACTTCAAATAAAGCTAGAAAAGTTTAATTTTTTTTATTGACAACAGCTTAAAAGCTCTACATAATAACTTAGAGAATCAAGAAAACAGAAGAAGCAGAGACTGCCGTTGCACCAGGGTGAATAATCTGAGTGTCCACCAGTGCTGTTTAACAATGGGCATATAGCAAATTTCCTTCCTCTTCAGGTTCTGTAAACATATTTTCCTTAATGTAAAAGGAAGGAAAAAAGCTTTTCCTTTCCTCTCTTGATCCAAGGACTTTGTTGTTAAATAGCTGATCAGGAGTGTTTTGCTGTGTAAGAGGCAGAGATGTTTTCTGTTCCAGAGGCACGGTGTAGCAAAGTACTCCTTCCCCTGCTTTCCCCTCCTTAGCAGCACATGCAGCCCTTTTGCAGCCTGTCTGTCCTACTCCAAAAGTGTCACTGGGGGTGGATGGGCAGGGCTGCTGGGGCCAGGCAAGTGCCCACCTCTGCTCTGCAAAAGGGGTTCTGGCTGCTTCGAGGCCAAGATGAAAATAAGATTCAATACTTGCAAAACAAAGGTCCGGTCAGACAATGCTGCATTTCTGTTGCAATACATCACAAGGGTATTATCTTGAGGAGCAGCAAGGGACATTTTAAAGAAGTAAAAAGTCTTACTAAATATATAGAGAATTTAAGGCATTTTAAAGACCTATGAAAGCATTTTATATGGGAGTTGCTGGGGAGTTTCTCATTAGCCTGACTGTGAGGCCCCAGGGAATCTTGGCTGAATTGTCTGGGGCAAACAGAGCAGATTCTGTCTTCTCCTCAGGAGCCTGCAGACCTAAAAGCCTAATTTTTTTGTGTCTGCTTTTGAGGTAGCTGAACGTATCTTATTTTTCTCTGCAGCTACGTGTTACAGTACTGATCAAGAAAGAGTTTTGGAAATAGGGAGCTGTGGACCATGGCCTCAGTGCTGGTGACAAATGGCACTGGGTTTGTCTCTGTGCTCAAATGTTTGCAGAGCATGGGGGTTCTTTGCAGTGTTTGCTACAGGAAAGGCTTCTCAATGTCCAACCATCCATTAGCACATAACATTAGTGTAATTCAATTATAACATTCCAGAAATCATAAAAATAAATTACAGGTTGGTATTCCCCGCTTTCCCCATTAGCTCCAAATTTCCTGTCCCTGCCACCGAGCTCGCAGCAGCAGCTGGGCACACGTGTGAGGGACATGTTAACACAGCACAGCATGGGGAAACAAAACAAAACACAGCATTTTAGGACACAGATATCTGATGTTTTTCTCCCCTAAGATTTCTCCCCCGTGTTTTTTTTTTATACAGTACACTACTTTAGATTTTTAATTGCCTTCTGCAATTTCTTTTAAAGTTTCCCTCCTTTCAGGGGAAAGAAAAGGGGAAGCAGCAGCTTTTCAGAAATGAACCACAAAATAAAGGAAAACCACCCTGTGGTCACTCCTTTTCCTCTCTCTTATGCTTTGCATGGCATCTCCCAGCTATGTAAATCAAAATTTTCACTTGGTATCTCTAGAGGAGCAACATCTTGACACAATTTGGAGACTTATTTTTTCTGCAGGGCTACCAGAGCCCATGCTGGGGTGTTTTTAACGCTATCTCTGCTGCTCGGGGCTCGTGTTGCCTGTTCCCTCCTGGCTGTTCCCTCTGTTCTCCTCCTCTTTTAGTCTTCTGATCCTGGTGCTGCATTGTCTGCTCCCAGTGTTGAGAGTTTCTGTTCTCCTCCGTTTTGTAGAGTTGGGTTTAATTTTGGCTTCTTGGGAAAGCTGGGGTCTCATGAAGCAAACAGAGACTTGCTGCCTCAAGTATTCTTGTCTTAACTTTTTCCCATTTTCTGCTTATTGAGATAAGTAACAGAAAGTGTGTTCTCCTGCCTCACCTTTCCCCTTGGGGAGATGAGTTTTGCCTACACAGCTGCTTGTCCCCTCAGCTTTCCTGCAGCACCCTGGGCTTGCATGACCCCCTGCCTGGTGGCCAAGCCCAAAAGCACCATCCTCACAGGGCCCTGTCCCTTGTGGTGTCCCTGTGCCCAGGGCTGTCCCTGCCCTCTGCCTGTGGCCATGCGCTGTGCCAGGAGCAAGTCAGGGAGCTCAGATGAGAGAGACTCCACAGACACCAAACTCTTTTTCTCTATTCCTGCATGTATTGGATTTTGTCTCATTTAACTTCTAAATGCAGAATGCTGTAAAACACAACATGAAATTCTGGGATCTCTGCTGCAGAGCACTGAAAAGGTCAGTTGCAATTCAGAGGACATTAGAAACCTGTTGTTTTGCAAATACTCTGGAATTACCTGTCCTGAGTGCCTTCACAAGCTCAGATATCTTCTAAAAGCTGATTTCATTAGTAAATCAGTATGAGAAGATTCTGATTACACTGGGTAAGGATTTCCAAAGAAATAAATCTTTGAATTTAGCAAAGAACTTAAGAGACTTTGATAACTTTCTTAGTTGAATATTTTTTTTAATATACTGTGAGATCTGAACTGACTGGCTTTGTTATGTTGGTTTTAAAAATGGATCCTTGTCCCTGCATTGACCTGCGGGATGCGGCCCAGTCAGTACAGTCTGAGGTTCTCAGAATTTTAAACATCTGCTCTGGAAGCATCCAGAACCTAAAAACATTCAAACAAGAAATAAAATTTGGAATGTTTGCAGCTCAGGTTACTGCATTCCCCAATTATTATAAGTTGAAATTTTATTTTCCTTTGTAATGTGTGGGATTTTACAGTCACATTGTAATGTGTCCTTTAGAAGAGAAAACAAAAATAATTCTCATTTCCTAATTATAAAATTTATTTTTTAGCTTTAATATTTTACAGTTAAATACTAATTTATATATATTTATATACATATTTAAAGAAAGTACTTTTGATAGTGTTTTATCAAACAGAAGACGAAGCAATAGAAAGTACCTGATACTCAGATAACGTGGTGGATGAACATTCTAGACAGGTGTACGATTTTTGTAGCTGGATAATACAAAAAGAAACAATACAAGTAATTATAAACCCTTCCCAGATTCCTCTGTTTATAGGAGCTCACGGCACAACTCAGTTTCTGCACTCACGAAGGCTTGCTGCGAGCAAGCCTCTGCTGCCAGCGCTCCTGGGAACTAGGATGAGGGGCTGCTGGCTGGGGGGACAGAGAGGTTCCCGGGGCTCCCCTAAGTCCAACCAGCATCCCGCAGCTGTAGCACCCCCAGGGACAGGAGGAGGATAACCATGGGGTTGTCGGTGCGGGCGGTGCAGCGCGCCCCGACGTGTGCGTGTGCCTGGAAACAGCCACCCCAACCTGCACCGGGCTCTGGTGGAGCAGCGCCATAGGTGCTCCCCTCTTGTTTGGGGAGGGAATCTCTGGCAAGAAGGAGCAATCTTCAGATGTGAACACAGCACGGGTGTCAGTATTTAAATTAGAAGCACACACCTGTGTATTACGGCATTTCCTAGAAAATACTTACTATTAAAAATGTTAATTGGGAAAATTATATCGATAGCACAGAGGAGTAGAATTAATTTCCATGGTACAAGAGGCGAGGAAAGAAAAGCTCATTTCAAAGTGAGCTATCGAGTGCTGCCCCTACCCCATCGCCCACCCCTTCCCAGGCTTCTTAAAGAGAATGTATGCTGGAAAGCTGGTCTGCTTAAAGGAAGCTGAGCAGTTGTAGTGCCTGGCAGCATGTCACTGGTGCCCAGCTTCCCGGTGCCTAAAGCCAGCCCTCCTAATTGCTACAAGCTACATCTGTAAAAGGGAGGATTTCTGCAGGCTGCAGGGTCACAGCCCCTGCCTGGCCTCGAGGATAAGGCTCCAAGGACTGGTGTGCACTGGGATGCCAGCAGTGCATCAGGACTGGTAATGGGCAGCAAGGTTTTCGTTAAATCTAGGAGTATCTCTTGGGTCATCAGGATAACCTCATCTGAAGCCTTCTGAGCTTGGTGTATGTGCTGGTGTGGTGCTGCTGTGGATTTGGGGATGTTCCCATAGGGGCTGCTGGCAGCAGCATCCTGCCAGAGATACAAATATGCCAGCAGCATGGATGGTTGCATCCTGATGTTCTGGGGTGGGCAGGGGCCAACCTCCCCAGGGCTGTGTCCCTGTCTTGTCGAGATTTTTCTCCCTGTGACAAATGTGCATTTTATTTAAAGGTGTCCCTGTTGGTGCTTTATCTGCTAGGAGGTTGTACCACTGTTTCATTTCCTATCACTGACTGAAGGAGGTCAATCATTTTCATGGGTAGATCATCAGAAGCAGCTTTCCTGGCTCTCCAGGGCTTGCTTGGTCTCCCCCCAGTCATGAGCATCCTGGTGAAGGATCTGCCATTGAGCTGGAGTGAATACTGGAGAGGAGAAAGGCACAGCATAGGACTTTCCCATCTTCTTCATCCCTTCCTGTGTTTCTTTCAGTGGCGCTACCTTGTTCTCCCTTGCTGCCCAAGTGAAGGGCTGTGATTAGATAAACAATTTTTGTGTTTTTAAATTAAAGTAGTATCTGTTGTTTATGATAACTTTCAGGGGCACAACTAGGAGTAATGGGCTAAGGTAAAGCAAAGGAAATGCTGGGCTGAACTTCAGGAAATATTTCCAGGAAGTGGGATCTAATAGCCTGGTATTATCTTCCATTACTTTGGTAATTTGCAAACTAGACTGGACAAAGTGCTTGAAATTATACTGTAGGAATGGTCTTACATTAGCAGAGGGATGGATAAGATCACTTGATAAATCCTTCTCATCTCTAATTGATCCAATTCCGCTGCACTCTGGATTTGCTAATCTGCAGCTTTAAGCAGACAGAATGGTCAGGCAAGTTGTGCTTCCTAGAGCTTATTTCAGTAAATATTTTTATGTAGGATCTCAAAGCACTTTGCAAATGCTAATTAAGCCTCCCAACCTAGTAGGAAGCCTTCCTTGTGCCACATATCCACACTACTTTGCATTATGCAGCACGCACAGTGCTGCAGGTTGACCTTCCCCAAAGGGCTCTGGCTTTGGCACCGATGGGCACTTGCCAGCCCATCTTGCTTTGAGTCATTGCAGCAGGTCAGGGGCTTTGCGTTTCCAAATCTGCCTTGCCTGGCTGGTAGGAGTGGGGGAGGCTGAAACCACGCTGCCCTAGGAAGCGATTGCAGTGGGTTTTACCTTTGTGAAGGCAGACAGCTGGAGAGATGAACAAAAGTCTCCTGGTGGACAATTTCTTTGGTTTTCACAGAAACTTGTTCTCCTTTGACTGGTTTATACTTTGCAGTTGTATCTGGTAGCACAAAGCTCCCAGCCTGAGTAAATGTAGAACAAGAATAGTAGAATATATTATGTTGGCCTGTTGTTTAAACAAGAAAAATCAATAAAATATAATGCCACAGTGGTGGATCCCCAGTAATCATTCTTCTTAAGAAAAAACCAAATTGTGGCAGTCGTGAGAATGGGGTTTTATAAACAAGGTTGTAAAAGAAGAAAAATAAATGGAATAAACAAGCTGCACTGCTTTGCTTTCTCCACTGAGTAAGAACATTGATATGAAACTCTGCAGTGAAGAAATGCATGAAATTTATGATGCTTTGCCCAAAAAAATCTTTGCTTATTCAGTACAGGAAACTAGAATCATTTGGGTTGGAAGGGACCTCTAGTGGGTCTTGCTCAACATTGACCTGACTTGTAAAAGTTTTGTAGCCTTTACCATTCTTTTTGGTTAAATTGTCTTAAGCTGTTTATCTTATCATGGACCAAGAGTCCAAGTATTAATACTGTAGTATAAAAATGTGTAGCAAACAGAAATTAAGGCCATAGTAGAAGATATGTTTGCATTTCTGCCTTTTAGTCTCCAAAGTAGCCTTTTTCCAGTCTTACTACAAGGAATTACAATGTCACTGTCAAAATAAACCAAGCTCATCTCATAAGCTTGTATTTGTTGTGTATAAATTCAAATGAAAAAACTGTTAAATGGGACCATTTATAATGAGATTTGAGATACCCTATAGCTCTCACTTGGAGACAAGTGACCTTTGTCTTCTTTGGGGCCGAGTAACACCGCGATGAAGATTTAATAGATGTGTGCAGAGACCTGGCAGGAGATTGGGGTGTGTGTGGAAGAGGCGCTCAATGTGTCTTGTTCTACATATTTTTGAATTCCTTGCACTTGGGACTGGATTGCTGCCTGTTGGTGTGTGCTGCTACCAGCGCCTCCTTTCTCCCTTGGATGGCTTTGGTGTTCGTTAGTAGAAATTATTAGACAGTCACAAAACACTAAAGAGAAAGAAAAAAACCCACACACTTTGCTTGGAAACAGTCTGTGTTGCATAAAGCTCTGACAAGATCAAGCCTCTAATTAAATTATCTGGCACGTGGGCAATTCTGTTCTGAGATCTGCTGAGCTAATGCGTAGCCATTAGCTCATACGGCCACCAAATCAGAAGTACCAAAGAGACAATTTACATAGGGCCACAGCGTGTTTTAAAAAATTCTGGTGAGTTGTGAAGCCTGTAATGTTAATTGCCAGTTAGCACATTGTAATTGCTGTAATTATTTGCAAGTAAAATGATGTAAGGGACTTAACATTGTACTTTTCTTTAGCACTTCACATGTTGGTGATCCACTAAATCTCCTACTTAAGAGTTTTGCTGGTTATTTTAAGAGCTTGACAGCCACTTGCTGAGGTCTGATCTCATCCACAAGCTTGCCATTCTGCCTGTTGGCTTTAATACTAAGCGGTGGCTCTCTGAAGTCTATATTAAAAAAAAAAGGCAATAAAATAATAAATGCAAATATCTGCTGCTGACCAGTGAGAGCACAGCCAGCCCTGCAGCCGGCCGTGCTGGAGCCCAGCTGGGAGAGAGCCCTCAGCACAAATTGCCAAGTCTATTGCCTCCCACCGCCACGCCGCGGAAGTGGGCCAAAAGCTCCTCCGTATGGGATTAAAGGGATGTGTAATAGATTAAAGATCAAAAATGTTAATTAAGAAATGGTCTTTTCTAATAAGATGCCTTCAAGGGCATGGTACCAAAAATGAGGCAATATCTCATTTTGGCAACAGCTCAGGGTTGTAATGAAGCTGGAACGGGGGGGTAAGGGGAGAAAGAAGGGACACCTCCTGTTCAAGGCAACTCCTTCAGAAGGGGTAAATTAATTAGCAGTAAAAATGTAAACATGTGAGTCAGAATGACATTACTCTGAGTGCTGCTGAACAACGTGGATTTAGAGGTACATGCTTTAGCTTGGCCTTTCCTTGAGGATAAGTTGGTAGTTTGCGACTGATAAACAAGGACTCCTTCAGTTTACTGGTGTTTAAGCATCAGCCTGGTAATTTGGCTGAAGATAACCAGTCTTATTGAAAGCTTTGATGCATTTGCAGTACATCTGTTCAATATATTTTAGTGATGTAATAATCTGGATATAGAAAGTTCACCACCTTTGCTGCTGGATTAAAATTTGTAGGTGTAATGTTTGGGTAAAGGCTTATTTCTCTTAAGAAAAGGAGAGAGCCACCACTCTGAGCTCTCGTGTTTCAGGCTCCTGCAGCAGGGGAAGTTTATGTTTTACAAATAAACTGATATGCAAGTGTTACCTATGTGTTTCAAACCCGAAAGGTGCTTTTGAGAGCTGTGAAATTTTATTGCATCATTATAACTAAAGAAAACTTTTCCTTAAACTTGAGCATTCTAGTCAGTGAGTCCACTGTTACATTTTCTTAGTAAATTAATCAAAACTCCAAAAGGAAAACTCAGGTGTTTAACAGTGCTTTTTCCTTGTGGTAGAATGATGGGATTACACATGCCACTTCATCCCACAGTTTCCCTTCTAAGTGCCTTGATACTGCAAGCTGCAGCATTTCTGAAGCAAGTTATTTGCCAGCATAAAATGGAAGGACCCTGTAGGCAAATTTTCTTCCTATTGGTTGGAAGTTTCTGCCTGGATAAAGAAAACCAGTGGCACGGTGAGACCTCCATGTAGTGTGTGTATGTGTTTTAAGGCTCTGACTGTTGTTTGAACCAAAGCCAGAGAGAATTTTCAATTGGAGAGAAATACGGTGGGAAGGCACTTGCTGGTCATGTCCCTCCATGTGCATAGTGAGCTGGGGCTGACTGAAGCACCCTGGCAGAAAAAGTCCTCTGACAAGGGTTTAAAATTTACATCTGTGTATATTTTATTTTAATCTATTGTGTTCTCCTTGAGAGGAGGAGTGATGGTTTTCCCTGGTTTTCCCCTGAGAGGCTTTTTGGACCCCTTGAGGTTGGCATGGAGTAGACTTGTGCTTGTTGGTATTCTTTAGCTTGGATAGGGGCTATAGGTGGCTTAAATGACACTAAATTTCTATGTCCTGGCTTTGTCAGACGAGTAAATACAAATGGAGATAGTGGTTGTTTCCATTCACAGAAAGAAAATTGGAGAACTATTTCTTTCTTATTCAAATAAGATGTTTTTGTGGTTTGTAAATGTATCATTTTGACAGACTGATTAGTTCCATCTTGATTTCAGTTATGGTTTTTGTTAAAAGAAATATGTAACTTGGACTTGAATTAGCATTCTCCCAAGAAGGGCTATGTCAGGCTATTCCTGCTGACACATCAAGGAGATACAACTGTAGCAACCAAAAGATCAGTGCGTTTTCCTGTTTTGAAGCTTGCTTAAAAGTCTCTAAGACAGTCTTCTGAATTGAAGTCTTCCTCAATAAAATGGGCAATATTAAAGAAAGGTATCTGTAATCTGTCCTTCTTCTTTCAGTGACAAAAGGGAAGATTTCAATTTTGCATTGTTCATTTAATCAAATATTTGCAGAAAAACGATCAGTTCATAATTCTGTCATTACTTTCTACAGAGTGTGTGCCCATTATTGAAACTGAGAAAATGTGGGCTTCAGCCTTGATGCTAATTCATATCAGACTGTCTGTGATTAGCACAGAGGTCTATAAGACCATTTATTCTGGTAAAAGAATGAAAAATGTTCTGTGTAAAAAGCATTTGGCTTCTCTTCCTTGTTCATATTAAACAAAATACATTTATTGCCAAATTTCCACAGTAATGTCCAAGAGGCATAAAGGAAATCAACAGGGTTAGCAAGGTATAACTGAGAGCAGCATTTGGTCTATAATCTTATGCAAGAAAGGTTGTGTAGTAAAAATGTACTTTTTCTGATTAAGGTGAATTTCAAGCAGAAATCTTGCACAATTTTGTAGTAGTCAGATTGGTAAAACAGTTTCCAGACAAGATGTTTGTGAAATCCACATTTGTTTTCATTTTTTGTCTTTATATACTGTGTGTACAGACAGCTGCAGTGTTAAAGACAGGAGGGATATCACTTCTGCAAATCTCTTTGAATTTGAAGCATAGATGCTTCTGTATAACAGAACTAAATTGAGTTTCAATTTTCGTCCTTGTTTCCAAAAAGTGGTGCACAGTGTTCATGGTGTTGTGTGTGTGAAATTAAATAAGAATTGGTGTTGCTCTTCCTCTAAAATGGTTTTTAAAAACTGGTGATTTTTTAGTGTTTTTTTTTATGTAAAGAGGTTGTAAACCTGTTGTATATTAAGTGTCTTTCTGAGTTGCAAGCAAACAAACAGCTACACCACAGGCACTGGAAGAGCAGCAGAGCCATCAGTGAACTATTGAATAAGATAAGACATCGTAGGAGTTAAGTGATTTTTAGCTTGATCCTTTAATGAAATAATTTCAAACCATCTCTGGTTAATGAACTCTGCGGCCAGACGGCATAACTGGCCAAGGATGTAGGGAGTGGAAGTGGTTTAAAAATAGACTCCTACCTGTGATGGCTGTAAGAGCAGTGGAAGGGTCCAAAGCAAACCCTGACCCCTTTTTCTGCACCCACTACGGGCTGTTGAAGAAACCATTGAGTGGGTGAAGTCGTCAACTGTGCATCTTCCTGCCAGTCAGCAACTAAAACACAAATTCCATAATGTAAGGAAAAAAGTAGAGACTAAGTTCCTCCCGAAAAAGTGCATTTTAAAAAAAGGATAATTTTGTTACAGTTACTACTTTTTACCTTGGCAAAGTACACAGGGAATGGGGCTGCTAAAGAGCACATCAACAAAATTAGGTTTAATTAGAAGTTCTCCCAGATAGCTGGTGCTTCATCAGCAACAAAGCAGCATGTAAATAAATCTAATTTCTCTCCAAATAAACTCTTCACAAGCTTAATTACAACAACAACAATATCTCCCCCTACCCCCCCTTTTTCATTAGAGGGAGCAGCTCATTATGAGCAGTATCTGGTGAGGGCTATCACGAGCAGTCCAGAGCTGCCCCTCTCCCAGGTGTCCTTCGAGGCCAGGAAGAAACGGAGGAACTTCCTGTGTACCTGGAAGAGCCCAATTAAGGTAATTCATGAGAAATTTGAGAAGCAGAAAGCACTGATGGAAAAAAACCCCACCACCACTGTATTCTGGAGAGACTTTGTTAATTACGTCAAGTATTTCCACTGTTTGGATTATTGGCCATCTTAATTTCTTCACCTTTATTACTCATTTGCCAGCAAATACATGAACTTCGGGTTTTCTCTGTCCTTTTTATTCTTTTTTGCCATCCATCATTCTCATGGTAGATCCAAGGGCTCTGCCAGTTCGTGTTGCTGTGTACACACTGCTGTCTCCTGCTCTGACACTTGGGACTGCTGAATGAAAGGAGGGGCTGAGGGAGACCAGACTTTGAAGTAATTTTAGCTTTAAGTCTTTTAAATATCTTTTCACACTATCTTTACCACATAGGTCTAGAAGAAAAAATGCAGGAATATATTAGGGAAAAAAGTATTATCACTGCTAAAAGGATCGCCACACTGGAGGACTAGTGCAGCTCACTGCTTATTCTAGGGATAAATAGCTGAAAACCTCTATCCAGAAATTAATTATCACAGGGAAAGAGCAAACCTGGATGCCAGTTTCAGGTGGGTGCAGAAGTGCTCTGCAGAGGGCTCATTCAAAGCGACTAACTTATTTCATTTGGTGCTTGATTCATTGTCCTCTGTGATTTTATTTTTTATTTATTTATTTATTTATTTCTAATGCTGTTGAAGCCAGTGAATTCCTTGTTACACAGTGTCACGTTTCAGCTGATCCTAAATTAATAAATGAGCAGCAGCAGAATAGCATGCAGCACAATTCTAACAGCATGAGCTGCACAGAAGTATATTTCACTTAGCTCCAATTTAAGTAGTCTGCTTTGCTCGATTTAATTATGTGAAATTACTGAATTAATGGCTTTGTCAAGTGAAACGTGTAGGACTTCAGAGTTTGGTATTAAGGAAAGAAATTAGAAAGGAAATCTGAGGTACATTAATTTTTGCATGTGGGCTTTTTTTAAATACAAACTGAAATTTAACTGAGCCCACAGCCCAAAACCACTCATTTTAAGCCCAGGGAAGGGAGAAAGAGCAGGAAGTAGCAGGAAACGTCCTGAGTCATCCCTTGTTGGCTTGTGGTGATCTCTTGGGTGTATCTGCTGGGCAGGTTTGCTGTGTGTTTCTGCAGCAGGAGCTGACCGGGGCATGTGGGAGGGAAGGCTCTGCAAAATCCAGTGGTTCTCTAATAACTTGGCCACCTGTTAAAAGCCCTTTCCTGTGCTGCACAGTATGATTTTCTTATCTCTTTTATGGTTGAGAATCTTATTATAACAGTTGCTTTTTTCCACGTTCATTAACTGAATTCTTTTGCTGTGGTCTGAACCCCTGCACCAAGAGCTGGTGTCCAGCCTGGTGCTTGCTTGTGCAGAGATGCACAACAGGGCCTGAGGGTAACATTCTGAAAGCTCACAAGCCCTGCTCTTCTGAAGCCATTTGGACATGTAGGTGCCTAACTCTCATTAATTTCCAATTTCATGGGTTTTTACTACAGTCTGTTGCCACTCGAGAGTATTAGGCCCCTAAATCATTTGGCCTACCTGCAGATGTCCCTCCCAGCTCCAGCTGCAGCAGTGTGAAGGTGCTGTTTTCCCAGTTTCTGCTCGTGGTGCTGGCAGTGCCCAGCGTGGAAGGCTCCCCTCGAGCAGCGGCGTGAGCCTCTGCCAGCAGTAACTCTTCACAGAGAGACTTGAGCAGGGCTTTGGGAACGTGGCTTTTTCCTCAGGTGCATTTGAAACACCTTTTGTTCCAGAGCAAGCCAGATTTGTAGAGAGAAAGTCAGTGAGGTTTTTTTCCTCCAAACATGATGTGGGGTATTTGATCAGGCCATAAAACCCACAGCTAAGTTGTGGTCCAGGTTCAACCCTGTGTACCCTGGATAAAACCAGGAGTTTTACCCGAGAAGCTAACTCCACAAACCTGGCCCCACAGAAGCCTCTCAAGTCTTTAATCACAGTTTTGAAGACTTTCAGGCACAGTTATCACAGAAGTGGGTCCCTTCTGTGCTCCTTCAGCTGCACATTTGTCATTCCCGATGGAAAATGATCCAGGCAGGTTCTGAGCAAACCAAGACCCATGAGAAGGTCAGTGAAATAATTATTGCTTTCTCTAATTTGCCTATGTGTATTTTTCTTCCTACCCCAAAACGTTTTTTGTTCTTGTTCCATTTTTTCCCTCTGTACTGATTCCACCCCTTGCTTCCTGACAGTTTGCAGAGGGCTCTCTTACCCTCTCAGTCCTAACATTCTGGGGTTTTTATAGGTATAAAAGGAGGAATGTAAATGCTACCTGTAGGATCCTACCGGTTTGTGTTGTGAAAGTCATTCCTTTTCAGCATAACTTCTAAACAAATCCATATTTCAAGCATGGGGAAAGTGCATTTTGAATGGAAATATATTCAGGGGCCTAAGAGGATATTTTGTGTGGAGGCCTTGCTCTGCTTACACCTTGCTCCTGTGTGCATACACTGAGGGCTGTACACTGAAGACACCAATTCTCCAGGACCAGAACTTCCCTGCAGAAAGGACAATTCAAAGTCCTGAACCTTATGTAGGAACAACAAAGGAATCTGCATTTTGAATTAGTCAAAGTGGTTTCAGATATCAAAATACATAGTGGCATTTATCACTTATGGTAAATTACATCATCTGTAATTTTTCTCTCTTTGAAAATCAACAGGTTTATTTTAATAAAGAGTTCCAGCAGCTGCTATTTTGAGCAGAACCAGTCAATACCTTATTTTTGCATTTGATATGCAGCTGCAATAACAAGCCACATGTGAATTTTATTAAGCCTTCTGAATTTTCTGTCTGTTCAGGGAGCTATAGATTTAAGTTTTGCAGATATCTGGCTTTGTCTTGAAGTAAAAAAGGGCCCAAACAATCAAAAAGCCCCAAAAAGAAAAAATAATAATAAAAAAATCGTTCACACCATTTCCTCAAAGAAAGGAAAGGGTTTGTCATGCCTATGGATTAAAATGTGATTAAGAAGTCCTGTGTTAGCTGTGAGTGGAATTCCACTGAACTGCTGGAAACAGAACACTTTTCTTCAACAGAGACTTTAAAAACAATAAGTTGAGTTTTATTAAACTATTCATATGCCTAAAATTAAAGTGCCATTTTTCTTCTCGAAAAGTTACATGTATTTATTAGCATATGATGGTCAGTATTATTTAGCAGTTGTATGTGAAAAAGTGAAAAGCACATTTTTATGAAGTGCACTTCTCTTTGAAGTTAATACTTGCTGCATCCTAATTTCCTTGTGCATATAAATGAACTTTATATCTAAGATGCATGCATCTCAGATGCATTTTAGATCTGGTTTGATTTGAACCTCATTACTGGAACTGAAGGTGGCAATTGCTCCCATTCAGATGCACCTTAGGAATCTGGAAGTGGACAGCAGCCTGTTTTTTCAGAGGCAGATAATCTGTTGCATGGCAATCACACCTCTTAAGTGGATAGAGTCTTCTGCAGATGACCGTGGAGCAGTTTGGGTGCAAGCACATTTCCTGACTGGGATGCCCCGGGGATGTACAAAGCAGATCTAGAGGGTTTTGAGGTTGCCCTTTCCAAGAAGGAGGCCCCAGTATAAAAGAGGGGAGGGGTGCTGCTCTCCTCGCAGCCCTGCGGGGGTCGGTGTCTGTGCCCTGGCCCCGGCACCCTGGGGGTGACCACGGTCAGGACCTGGGCAGTGTCCCACCGGGAGGGCACCCTGAGGGTGACCACAGTCAGTACCTGGGCACTGTCCCACCGGGAGGGCACCCTGAGGGTGACCACGGTCAGGACCTGGGCAGTGTCCCACCGGGAGGGCACCCTGAGGGTGACCATGGTCAGGACCTGGGCACTGTCCCACCGGGAGGGCACCCTGGGGGTGACCACGGTCAGGACCTGGGCACTGTCCCACCGGGAGGGCACCCTGGGGGTGACCACGGTCAGGACCTGGGCAGTGTCCCACCAGGAGGGTGACCACGGTCAGGACCTGGGCACTGTCCCACTGTCGGGCGCTGTTCCAACCAAACACTTTGGCACGCTCTGGGCTGCTCCACTCTCTGCCTTCCTTGCGTTCCCTAAAATTCATTTACAATGCTTTTTATGTCGGGAAAGTGTTTACATCTCGTATTTATCCCGTTAAACTGGCTGCCAAACACTGAAGAGCTGATAAACACTGTGCTGTTAACACTATAAAGTACAATCCCACTGCTGCTTGCATGCAAATAAATAATAATAACTCAGCTCTTTGTCCGCTTTTCCGTGTGTAAATGCATTTGTCACATAACATAGTAACATCTAAATCATTTTAGTAAAAGCACTAAAAAGGCTGAAACATTACCTCCAGCTACAATTAAGAGGAAATTTTACTGTTTGTGTTTATATGATTTCCTTATTTGATTTTTTTAAAAAACCACTTTTAAAATGATGTGATGCTTAATCACTGTTGCTGGGTTTCACTTTTTAAAAATTTTTTACTGAGTTATTTCACCTTCCTAAGGACTGAGGGATTGGCCTGTAGGCTAAAAGTTACTGTGAAATACTCATTACATCTTTTCTTGCAGCCATTACAGACACAGATATCTTTTTAATGTGCTTGGTCAGTTTTGAGGCCACTGTTTTTGTTGCTACCCATAAATCAGTAGCAAGGATTTTTAGTGTTATCAGTGAAAGGTTAATAGATGTCCATAATTTTCAGACATACCTCTTTTGATTAGCTGCTCAGAAATTTTCTTAAAAAGGGGGTGTAAATTGTTCTACACCAAAAACTGGAGACTTTGTCTGGGTCCAATTTGTGCATAAATTGAAGACGTCTTTCTAATAGATGCTTTGGAAGGTGTGGGGTTGCCTTCAAGGTAATGATTTAAACATAAACTGACCCTTGATGAGGGAGCAGGAGTTTCAGTTTAATGTGTTTCTGCAGTTTTCCTTTGCCTTCAGTGCCTTCAAATTCCACACAAATAATTCCTTCATAACAAGTGCCTTTTCAGAAGATGTATGCTGCTGACAGTTAATATAAAATTATTGCCCCTGAATGCATTTTTGTAATTACTTCCTAGAGAACTGTCTTTGTGTTAGAAGACATTTCACACTTTAGTAACATAAGTGTTTGGGGAGAACATGAGTAATAATTACAGGCAGTCTTTCAGTGAAAATAAACCTAAAAATTATAAAAAAAGCTAGAGTTAAAGTTGGTTAGAGACAGTGAGGAATTTATTCATCACATTATGCCTGTCTGTATATTTTCCAAGTTTAATAACCCTTCAGTAACTAAACTTAAAAAAGCCATAAAGAACAGAGAAGCTGCTTTCTAATTTTTAAGCAATAATGAAAAGTGACATGCTACCAGAGACAGAATAAAGAAACTTAATCTGAATGCTCCTATAGGAGATTTCTACTATAATGGAAAATGAAATGGCTCCCAGTTTGATCAATAAAAAAATTAACAGCATTTATTAAAAGGTTTCTCTAGTATGTTGACTAAATGATACTGTGGAAGTCTTGATCCAAGAAAACCAGGGTTGTAGGGTGAGTCTGTGTATGTGAGTGTGATGTGTAAGAATCATTGACTGAGCAAAGCCAGTGGGTTTCAGGTTAGATGCTGGATGTTTTTAGTTAGATGGTTCTAGAGAGCTTGGAGCCAGGACTCTCTGTATAAATAGACATTGTTCTGCTACACACAGCCCAGCAGCAAAGTTGGATTTGCATGAAGGCAAAGATGGCAGAGTCTTGCCTTCATGGGACAAAACAGGGCAATTGTGTCTCTATAGCAGAGATAACTGTGTAGAGATGTAGGTGGGCTCAGGGGGAAGCAAGGCACTGCAAGGCAAGAGGTTTGCATGTTATGCATTCTGTGTGATACCTGTGACTGCTGCAGCAAAGGAAGGTGCCACGAGCTGCCAGTCCTCTGCTGCGTGTTCCTGCCACTTTCCATGCCTTTAAACTCCAGGTAGATACTTGAGATTTTTTTAAACTGCTGCTAATTTGAGAACATTGCATCCTATCTGAAGGAAGATGGACATTTTCCCTGAGAAGTGTTGGTGTAAGTAAGCTGAGAGGCAGCTGTGGGATGTGCAGGGCTGCCAGCACCAGTCCTGTGAGTGGTGCAGGGCTGGCAGAAGTAGGAGCAGTGTTGGTGCTGGCACCAGTTACTCCTGGGGTGCTTGGAACCCCTTTCTCTAAGAGTGTGTGTACCAGCAGATGTAGAAAGAGGTGCTGTACCCTACTAAATTAGTTTTTCTTTGACGAGTTGAAGAATGCTGAGAACTGTCCATTTACTCAGAAATTAATATGATTTAATACATACTGGAGTGTAATAAGGCTCTGTTGTGAAATGTTATCATGTGCGCTTCCTAAAGTCTCTGACTTTTGTATATTTTATTGTTAATACCATTCACACAAAATAGTATTACTGGTATAATCTGTGGTTTATCCCGTGGGTTATTATTCAGAGATAGAGTGCACTGAGCACTCTCCCTCTTCCCTTGCCTCTCCAAAAGAAGCTCTTGTGGCCGCCGTTGCTGCGTGTTGGTGGAGGCTGCTGTCAGAGCCAGACAAATGACGGCTCGCAGAGGCTGCAGCGGCCATAGCCCTAGGAGGGCATGAGGAGGTAACAATATGCAATTTACATGGTTCGAGGGTAGCCTTATCCTACTGTTCTTCATTACAGTACTGCAGTGAGATCAATTTTATTAAGTTGTAAGTCTTAGGAGGCCAACACCATTAACTACATGCTGGATCAAATAATTTTTTGGTATTATGATTGTTTTTTTCCCCTTGTTGAGGGAAGGCAAGATCTGATGCACAGATCTCTTCAGCCTGAGAGAAGCATTGCACGGCGACTGAGTGTCAGCAGGATTGTGTGCCTGCACTTCGCTCGCTCTGCCCTGTCATGGAGTCATCCCATGTGATTTACCATTGCATGAATGCTGGTGTCTGTGTGAAAGCCCTTGCTTCCACATAGATGCTGTTCATAAACAGTTAGAGAGTTTTTGTAAACTATCTACAGGTACAAGATTGTTATGCAGCATTGTTATGATACTGATGAAGAATGTTTTGAAATGGGTGTTGTAGGGTTTCACCAATCATGCCTGAGAGGTGGGTGGTCAATGACCAATGGCCCTACACCACTCAAACGAACTAAGAGATATAAACCAGTCTGTAAAATAATTAAATAATTCCATTCTTTCCTGAACAAAGTCCATGTCGTTTGCCTGCTGTTCCCAGGACAACAGCGACACATGAATATACTGTGGTGCTCCACACCTTATTCCTTTCTGGCTCTTTGTTTCTCAACTCGGCACCTTTTTTCTTTACCACATGGAGTTTGACACCATGTGAAAGTGGTATGCTGCACTGCATGACAGAGCACCAAACCTGCTTGCCTTTGATGCACATAGTGATGATTTGATGTGTGGAATGAGCTGCCTTTGATACCTGGTCCTGGTCCTAGGGCTGGGATGCAATCCATGCTTTCTGACCTGGTTTGCTCGGCTGGAGCAGATTTTTGGCAGCTTTGTGTGGGTATGGTTGCAGAGGTTACAGCAACTCACAGGAGGGCCCTGGCCCATTGAGAGGTAGCACACACACATATCCGTGTTCAAAATGGAAGTGTTTAAAAAAGACATTTTTTTGAAATATTGAGGAGCTACAGAGTGGGAGTACCCAGCAAAGGCAAGACTTCACCCTATGATGAAGATTTCAGTTTAAGTTTGTTTGTGATTTAATTACTGAAACATTAGTGACTCTTTTGGCATTTGTTCATCCTTTGATCAAAGAAAGAACAGTACAGAGAACTTGGGACTCTCTGTGTTACAGTGCTAAAGACAACACTAAAATGTAACAAACCACATAAAAGTAGAAACCTCCCCCACACTGATTTGGCATTTGACACTGAGCAAAACATTGACTAACAAACGTTTAGATTAGGCTTTTCCTTTAAGTCATTTGTCTCTTTTGTTCTCACTTCCTAATTATGGATGAAATTTCCTTTCCTTTTGTCTTGCTGGGGTAGCCCTGTGGCTGCGGGGCAGGAAGGCTGCAGCCCTGGGTGGGCACCTCGGGGCTCTGCCAAGCCCCAGGAGGTGTCAGTTGTTTGCCAGCACCCATCACTCCTCCAGCAATTAGCTTCTATTTCTTCAGTGCCATGTACTTTTATCACTTGTCCTGCGTCTCAGGAAAACTTCTAGAAATAACCGTAGTCCTTTGCCAGACCTTTGTTTGTTTCTGTTTTGACAAAGGTAGGGAGTGAAGTAATGCCTCTTCCCCGCTCTTCATTTAACGTTTTGCCTTCCAGGCCTGGGCAGTGCATGTGCATGTGTGAGGAGATGTTTATGTGGTGCTTTGCAGAGTGTAACTTTGCAGCCCTAGCTCTGTGTGGCAAAGCTGCTGGGATAGAAGGTGCTGCCTAGCACTACACCAGTGGGTGCCTGCTGAAAAGAAACAACTCTTCATGGAATCCCCATAATTGGACCTATTTAAAGCCAGGCATGACCCTGCACTAAATAGCATGTTCCTAAGAGCAGTCCTAAATTTAAAATAAATCCCAGCTTCAAAAAGTCCATAGGCTTAAAAAAAACTAAAGAAAAGCCCCAGAAATTTTACTGGCACAAAGATAGAAAGGCTTGCCTGCCCTGTTTTGTATTGATAAAATAAAAAATTTAAACTGTCCATAAGTGATTCCACATATGAAAAAATAAACTGAGGTTAATTTCTTTTCAATTTTTCTGGCTCATATGTTGCAAGGTGTTACCCATTTCCAAGTGTTTCAGTGGAAATTGTAGGTGGGTATCAGCATCTTTTCCAGTGTGGCTCTGGCCTTGCTTTGCTTTCAGTCCTGCCCCACTAACCAAAGTCCCCAAAGCAGTTTGCTGTGCCTCTCGGGGCTGGGCTGTCACTGTGGTCCTGGGCTGAGGCTGTGCCACGCTGAGCTCCAAGCACAGTCCCAGCCTGGTGGCAGGGCCGTATATCACAGGCTGTGTGAAGCAAGTTGGAAATCTGCTCTTGACTTCAGTGAGGCCCAAGCTGAACATGGTACATGTAATCTGTTTTCAAATATTTGGCTTTAGGAGTGCGTTGTTCCTGTAACAGAGCTGTTCTGAACACAGCTCAGAAGGCATTTCTACTGACTGCAACTTTCAAACTGGGCCTTTGGGAATTCACTTTTTCAGCTTTGCCAAGTTTGCCACATTCCTTGGACCACCAGGTCAGGCAGGAACACTCCCAGTTCTTGCTATGTCTCCTTTGAAATAGTAACTTTCTAGAGCATAATCTGGCTTGTGTAGAGAAACCAAGAGTCATTAACAACATTAACTTTGTGGCAATTAGAATAACATATTCCTGACTGTTGGCCAGATTGTTTAGGTCATAGGGTAAAATATTCTTCTTGTGTAAAGCCCTGCAGGCCTTCCACTGTGCTACAGGGGAAAAGGGGGGGNGGGGGGGGGGAAAAAAAAAGAAAAGAAAAACAAAAAAGCCCCCCTGCCCAGTTTCCAGACATTGTGGGTAGTGAGGTGTACTTTTAAGCCTGACCTCTCAAATTGTATCTTCTCTTACTTATAAAAGAAGATTGTTAGAACCACCATTAGATATGGCAGGGTCATTTAAAAATTACTCATAACGCTGAAGTGTTACGCCCTCAACTGATCAGTGATCATTTATCCTGATCATTTATCCCGGTGGTGCCAGCAGTTCCCTTCTGCCGGCATTTACCCACAGCCTTGTCCTGAGTACACCACACTGGTGTGAGCTGTGTACCCATGGGGCCGTGCTGCCCCCACAGTGGTGCTCGGTGCACAAATTGCTCTAGGTTGGTAACTGTGATTATTGCTAATTTGTTAATCAATCTAGATAGAAACTACTCACTATTGAATTAAGCTACTAAAATCCAAGGCTTAAAAATCAAATCTTATAAATTAGCTGTGTCAGTAAATGCATCTCTCTGTGCTTGATGCCACAAGGCAGCCACTGATTTTTGGAGACTGCAAAAGGTGCTGCTGGCTCTGGCAACCAAGAAGCCCCTTTGCTTGGTGTCAGACATGTTCCCTCAGAGCCAGGCCCAGTTCCAAAGGCACCCCTGCTCCTGGTGCCAGCAGCGCCTTGGCCTCCTGTGGTGCCCCAAACCCCTCTGGCAGCGTGCTTGCACCCAGGGGCGAGGTGCTGCTGCGGTTCTTGCCAGCAGGAAAATTGCAGGTTAAATTTGTGAACTGCTACAGCAGAGCTCTGCAGAAACGAGTTCCTGAGGAATGCTCGTGGCCTGCTGTCCTCATCAGGGAAACTGAGCTCATTGCGGGAGCAGCTGGGCTGCGTTTGAAGCTTTTCCTTGCTGGCTGGACCACCCATTCCCATCACTGCCCTGGTTGTTTTGCTCCCCTGGGCAAGGAGCAAGTGTCTCCCCAGGGCTGCCCGCACCCCACACACCCTGCTGGCAGCCTGTGGTCAGAAGAGTAGAGACAAAGGTCAAAAACCCAAGAAACACCACAGATTTTTCTCAGCAGTATTTGGTATTCACAAGGCAAGCACCATGTGTGCAGCTCTCAGCAGAGGAATCTGAAGACTGTGTTTTTTGAAGGACAGTAATACTGAGGTGTGGGGGACATGTACAATTCCTTCAACTCACCAAAACCAGAAAAAAATCCCATTGTAAAGTAGTGTTGCATTTGCTAAATAATTCTGCAAGCTTCACTCTTGTGTTATTTGACATACAACTCTGTCAAGCAACAATGCTTTTGAGAAGTTGCCTAGAGGATCAGATTTCCCATTCAACAGGGAATTAAAAAACGTTTCTGGAATTTTGCTTTGCAGTCAGAATCTATTTTCTTATCTCACATTGTACAATTTATTTTTCCTAAAGCAGTGTGCTAAATTATTTGTTATTGTTGGACTCAGTCGAGCAGCTTTATCCCTGGTGTAGTCACGAAGTATTGGAGTAAAACCAAGGATGAATTTGTCACAGTGTACTCACCAGATCAGCTGGTCTTTAGGTTAACTCTCAAAAGACAGAATTCCTGCTAAAAATGTTAGTGAAGGTCCCTTAAAGCTCCCCAAAGTTGCCTAAAAGCTTTCTTCTTCAGGTTGTGGCAAAGTCGATTCAGAAGTGCTTCCCTGAGGCCTTTGTCAGCAGGCAGCATGGACACAGGTGTCAATTCTTTAGGTTACATTTATATACTTGGATTCTTTTTATAGGTTTCTGTCATAAAACTGCAGAGTTGACATTCTGATTTATTAACTATCAAGTCTGCAGGACATACAGGCTTTAAAAAGATTGAATGAGCTAAACTGTGATTGCAGTCTGGAATGAGACACTGTATAAAGGTGTGCCAAGTAAATACGACAAAATGTAAGTGATAATTTGAATATGTACGTTAAATGATGTGTGAAATAAAGCAAAGCTAGCATAGCTCTAAATGTGACTTATTATTTGGTCAAGTAGTAATATAAGAGAACCAGAATTGTGGGTTTTTTCCATTATAAGACATTTTTATTTAAGGAAGAGTCTATAAAGCATGAGGTTCAGCTAGTGGCATTTTATTGAATAAACTTAGTACAGATGATGACTTACAATATGGAGTGCTTAGTGAGTGATACTTTTTATAACTAAATCCTTAAATTCATTACTGCTGTGTAAGTGGCATATCTGATTTGTTAAGATGAATATTATATCTTGCCCTTAATGGAAATTTTGTAGTAGAAAGGTATGTATAATTCAGCAGTAAAAGAATCTGAAAATGTGCAGATCAGTTAACTGCTAAGAGGGATGCTGTGACACACTACAAGCAGGCACTGATTTTTAATATTTCCATTGCAATGGGAAGGGTACGTCATGTTACGAGTGCTCCATGGAAAGCTGCGGAGTGTTTTACACCGGTTGATTTATGTTACCATGCACAGAGCAGAAGATGGTATGAAATGTGCTCTGGCTGGATAGTTGTAGCAGAGCTCTACTAATGTGCGTGTCTGAATTGCAGTGCTTCTGGTAACCAGTTTTCATCTTTATAAATTTTATTTTCAGCTTTGCTTTGCGTTCTCAGCATTGGTTGTCCTTAATCTTTTTGGCGCTGATCTAATTTTAGAAACAATTCATCTCTCTGTTTGCCGGTCTTTCCTTAATGGCTTAAGACCCAAAGGCATCCCAAGCCACCAAGGTGGCATCTCCCTCTTGCCTGGCTGAGAGCAGCTCCTGGGCTTTTGTGGGTCAGCCAGCGTGTGAGGATCTCTTCTGTTGGAAGAGTCTGTGGTTCTGTTTCACTTTCTGGAAGACTTCCCAAGTGTTCCCATCATACTGACAGGGTGTATTAAGTGTGAGTGCTTGTGGAGGCAGGTGAAGTAGTGCAGGTGTAGCACCTGGGGCTGTATCACTGTGTTGGGGAACCTGTGTGCAGAAGAGGTGGAGGCAGCTCTGTTCCAGCCAGTCCCCAAAGCCCAGTCAGCATGGCTAGAGTGCCTAATGGATGCTTTCCCTGCTGAGAGGGCAGCAGGGACTTAGAAGGGAATTTTCAGCTCTGCTGCCTCTCCAGAGAACCCAAGTAAGGGTTGTCACAGTGCTGCATGGACTGGTTTCAGGCACTGCTGGGTGTCCACTGTGGCCAAGGTGGTGTCCTGGAAGCAGGAGGATGTGGCTGCAAGATTATCCCTCATGAAGGCCATGGAGGGTGTACTGGGGAGAGTGAGCAGCTGTCCTGCCAACCACCCCATGGCCAGTGGAGAGCCAGCTGCCCCCTGTGTGGGGCTGCCACTGCATGGCCCTGGGGTGCTCGGCTCCCCACGCTGGGGAGCTGCTGGGGCTATCAGAGAGCTCAGTCTCCCTGTGCACAACTGCAGATAAAAACTTGGGGGGTTTGGCAAAGATGTATGTGCTAGCCCGCACTCCGGCCACAGACCAAGATAAAAAATATCTGAGAGACCTGAAGGTCAGATGCAATGTGTCTGCTCTCAGCTAGGTCAGCACAATGTCAGGCTCATCTGCCCAGCCGAGTGCCTCTCATTAGTTCAGCAAGACCTCTCATGTCCTGGGGTATGTGTGTGCTTTGGGCTATTCATCTAGAGCATTTTTTCTCGTGTTGTTACTAATATTGGGGCTTGGGGGAGGTGGGAAGAGGAGAGCACTGAGAATTAAAATTCAGCACATGCCTTTTCTTTGCGGGCTGTAATTAATCTTGCCAATTTTTAAAGCTTTGAGAATCTGGTTAAGTGATAAAACACTAACAACTTTATATGACAGAGTTAGAGGCTCCTGCTATACACCCACCAGAGAAGATTAGGAGAGAGTGTTTGCAGGATTCGCACTAAGCAGCAGAGAATACAGTTGAGAATTGTTGCACCACATGATATAAAAACCACATTAATATAATGAAAGGTGTCGGGAATAATGTGAGAGCGGCTGTAATTAAATGTATCTTAATAAGCGCAACATCCTTCTTAAAGCTCTTATTTTTCAGACCTCTCAAACTTAGAGGATGTTCTTGCTGTTGGCAGGTGGCCTGGGAGGAGAGCTGGAGAGCGAAGTGAAGGACAGCCGGGCCCTGGAAGAGAGGAACAGTGTGACGAGCCAGGAAGAGAGAAATGAGGAAGATGAAGACATGGAGGATGAGTCAATTTACACCTGCGATAACTGTCAGCAGGACTTCGATTCACTGGCAGACCTGACTGAACACAGGGCACACAACTGTCCTGGAGGTAATGTTAAACTAGCTTTACAGTTCTGACAGGTGGTTAGCTGGGTAATTGGACATAGCAACAGCTTGAAGCCTCAAGTGAGATTAAAGAATTAATAATGTAATTTTACAGTTAATGTAATTTTGTTGTGGTGCCTTGGGTAGCCTTTGTTCACTCCTTTAATAAAATTAAAATAAAAGCAACAGCTTTCCAATTGGAATCTGTCAGTAATTATGTTAGACAAAAATGTTGTGGGGTTTTTTAATTCTAAAAGTTTCAGGCAGGTATTTTTTCCTCTCTCTCCAAATGTAGGAAGATTAAAGAAGTTAAATGACTTAAGTGTGCAAAACTCCCAGGAAAAAAGGTCTCTGAACCCCGTAAAAGAACATGATGATTCCTGAGATTAAAATTCATAGTGCGAGTTCTGTAATCCCACCCTAAAAATACAGCATTCTCCCTAGGTTATTATTACATTGCTTTTTGAATTTTATGGAAGTGAGGATGGCATCAGCCTACGCCGATCTTGATTTTACTTTCTGTAAAGTAAGAACAAGCTCAGAGCACTGGTGTGAACAATTGCAACGTACCTTGCTTTTCCAGGGCTGCCTCTGCATGGCCGGTGGTAGCAGCAGGTACTCAGCAGAGCATGCTAAGCCGATTTACAGGGGTAGGAAAAAGCTTTGCAGATTTTACCAAAGATTAAATAAAATCTTAGGAGGGGAAGCACAGAATATGTTCATATGTATTTAAATCAGAGATTCTTATCTTTTACCTTCCCGGAGTTGAATACTCTGCCATCACTTTTCCCTCCACACTCATCTAAATTATTTTTAGGCAGTTGCTGTTATGGCAGACGGGTAGGTCAAGGCTGGCAGAAGGCAGGAGGGTTAGTTTCTCCTCTGGTGCAGCAGTATCCCATCATCTTTCCCCTGAGTGCATATTCCTCCTGGCCACTTAATTTGTTTTGTAATTAGTCTGTTTTCTGCTCTCCTTTTTGGGCATAAGTATAATGATGCTCAGCCAAGAAAAAATACAGGGAGTGGAATAGAGCAAGGGAGGGAGGGTCAGGTGGAGGCTTTGTCTTGGTCTGACTCCCACCCCAAGAGCACCCTCTCTTGTCTCACTCTGGCTTGCAGAGGAGAGGACCCCCTGCTCTCATTCCCGTCTGCTTGCTGGGAGGAAGGACAGAGGGATGTTGGGGCTTTTCCCCAGCCTGCAGTTGGATAGGGATTGCAGTCCTAAACCTGCTGTGCAAAACTCCCAGGCTGCACTCTCATTTAAGCCCTGCACAGGCTGCAAACTTGAAAGTGCATAAAATCGAAAGGCCTCTTCTTGCAGGGTAATTTCCCAGCCAGCTGACAGCCACGGCACTGGCCTGAGACTTCTGCACATGGCACTCTGCTGCAGGGGAGTAAGCAAAAAGATGTAATTTCCTACTCAGAAAACCCCTTGTTTTCCAAACTGGGAGGTGAAGTGCACAGTCCGTGTGCACATTGGTCATTTTCAGGGGAGAAGCACCCTGTGCTTCTGCTCCATCTCTGCCTGGTCTCCTCAGTTGTGCTGGGACAGCTGCTCGTGGTGCTGCAGGTGAGCCCCCCAAAAGGAGGCTCTTTTTAGCCCAAATGTCTGCTTGGGTCTGGTGCCTTGTGTGGTCCCCAAACAGCTGTAATGGCACAACTGGCAGAGTGGAGCAGGCACTGCTGATGGGGACTCCAGAGGAGGAACGTAAGGTTGTGACAGGTGACAGCAGTGCTATGAAAAGGAGCAATTTTTTTCCAGAGGCAAATCTGCATTAAGACATAGCAACCTAGAGATTCTATTCATGTAAATTCAGTCAGTGTTTTCACACCTCAGGGGTTTTTTTAGCCTCAGTGTAGTATTCTGTTAGTGACACTAAGAAAAATAAATTATATTTTTAGGGATATATGAAAATAATTTGTCAGTATTCCCATTGTTCTTCTTGATTGCAGGTAGTATAATTTTGTCTTCTTTTATTGTCTTTACATGTGCTGATGATTTACAAAGACATTTTGTCCCATAAAAGCACTATATAACTATCTGCATATACATGAAATAAGTGCTAATTATTTTCATGTGAGGATAATCCTTGTTCCAGAACAAGAGTGTCTGTTTTCTATTTAGTTTAATCTAGTGTCCTGAAGTGATTTTAAGTAAATAGGAAGATTGCACTCGTATATTTTGGAATGAGAATGTTTCCATGAAGACAATCTGGAATATTGCTTGGTATTCACATATCTTATCTTGAGGAAAAAACAATCCTTTCAGATACATCAGTTAGATACATAGTCTGATAACCATAAGGATTTTTGAGGAAAGCACGCAAGATGTGTGTCTTTGTTCAGTTCACCTAAAAAGACTTGCACACCTGGGTGAAAATCTAAGACCACATTAGAAAGTGTGTTATATTAAAGATTTTACCCTACAAAAAGAGCTATTTGCCTGTGTCCTTAGTTATCCTGCACTGTTTTTACCTGTGATGCCTGCCTGACACACCTGAGGTTATAATGCAGTGCCTGACCTCTTGGCAAGCTAGATTTTCATGTCTTAATCTGAAGCAGGGCTTTCAGTCATGTCTACATGGCTCTAGATCAATACAGGTAATATTTGTAGTGATAATATCACCAGGCTGATAATACAACATAACTAATGACTTCCTTTGGGATACTGAAGTTAGGAAGGTATTGTAGCTCAGGAGTGTTGCAGGATTACGGGAGATCACTCCAAAGAACAGGATAAACCATCTATTTCACTGGAATCCCTCAGAAATTCATTACAGCGTGCTGAAGTTATAATACAGTTTGAACGCAGCTGCTTTGACATGTAAGGAAGTAACAAACAGCCATTCCCCCCCTTGCTTTTTCATGTATTTCAGACTTGTTTCTTTGAGGACAAAACACTGCTGAAATCTAGACATCTCTGGTAGCATAGGTGCATGGTATTCCTTTTGATGTCAGTGTAGTAGAGATGTTCTCCTTCTGACAGAGTTAGGTGTCTCTTATACTTTTTGCTCATGGCTGATGTCTGTGGTTGCAGGTTGTAGGTTCCCAGTGTCTACAGGGATCTGAAAAGGGCCTAAATGGGGGCAGCTTGTACCGAAAGAACATCACATTTCCCTACTGGCTGTGTCTTCCCTTGTCTCCCAGCTTACCCCCACAAACAAGCTCTCCTGCAGCAGTCCTGGAAACAGTGCCTTAAACAGCAGCATCTTGAAAAATACTCTGAGAACAAATAAAAACACCGAGTGTATACACTGGGTGTGTTAAGCTTTTAAAATTACTTTAAAACTCACTGGTATGCCATATCCCCTAAACTGGAGAGGACTAAGTAATTGCCATTGGCATGACACGCAGCCTTTTTTACTTGTGTTTTTGTGTGCTGCTGTTACGGTGTAGGTGTAGCACGATGCTGTCTTATGGCGTTAGCAACAAGAGTAAAGAACCTCACGTGGATTTACAGCTTACTGTGTCCTACAACAAGCACCAGAGGCTCCCTACATCAAGCAACTATTCTGTGATATATCATTGTCTGGTGGCTGGTGCCAAGCGGTTTGTTGTCTGATAAAAAGTGGCTAAAAAGCCACAAGCTTTGTGATTTTGCTTGTGTGTTTTAATCCACCTGCATCAGTCTGAGTTTAGCTCCAGTATTTTATTGTGTTATTTTTGCTTCCTCCACCCCTTTCCTCCCATGTGTCAGAATAGTCTCAGGTAAACTTGTTTCTTCAGATTCTCAAGTGAATTGTAGAGTGTTCTAAAGCAAATTAGCACATCAATGAAGCGGACAGAAGTAGGGTTTGGCGGGGTCTCTGAGCATTTCATGAGGTCCTCTTCTGTTGTTGATAACTTTACAGGTTGTCTGTTTCAAACAGCAGCAGAGATATATATGGATATTGCCAGCTTGGAAGCAGCTGATTTTTCTAAACTACTGTACGGTAGGAACTAGTTTATAATTAAAGTCTTGCAGTTGCTCCTTTTAAATGCCCTGTAACTTGTACACTAGGCTTACGTTTGAAACGAGGTACTGTAACTGTTTCATGCTAGTGTATAATTTTGCATTTTCTTATATTTCACCTGCTACAAGAATTGTAATTGCCATGCAACCATATTTGCGGGATGCTTATCCAGAAACATATATACAGCAGCTTGTCAACAAGTGGCGATGTCTCATGAATGTTTTTGTCAGGTGGTACTTTCTACTTCCCACTGACAAAGAGAGATGTCTTATATGCATTTCCAAAATTAGCCCTTCCCAAAATTGTAATCTTTGGTTGCAACTGATTGGCAAGTCAGAGGTTTTTTCCTCTCTTTTTGCTGCTGCTGTTGTTACATCTTTAAATTAATGAATTACTGATTGTCCTCCACAAAAGAAACTGAAATACAGTTGTGAAAAAGCAGTGTGGAAACTTAATTATACACCTAGTTTATACAGCTGTGTCTCTAATGACCTACTGGCCCTAATTACTGTGTTGTGGCTCAGTCTGAGTGCTCTTGTCCTTGCCAGAATTCTGCTCCTTTCTCTTAACCTGACTAGTGTTTCAAGCTTAAAAAAATAACAAGTTTCCTTTTTTTGTTCTTTTCTGCGTTGTCATGCTGAAATGCAGTTTCCCTTCTTTCCAGAGGTCATAGCAGTGTTTTAAAATTGGCACAAAAAAAGCTCAGTAATATCACAAACTGCAAAAACATGGATTTTCCCTGGAGTCCTCAGTTCTTGCTGTCTAGATCTGAAAATGGGCACCGGGGCAGTGTTCTTATAGTCAATCACTTGGAGGGCTCCAAGTGCAGATTCCTGTCCGTAGTTTGTCACAGCCGTCCCCTCTCCAGGTGCAAGGACAGCACAGGGCTCCCCAGGGCTCGGCAGCCGCCTTGGCCCCAGTGCCCAGGTGCTGCACATCTCCCTGCACTCAGTATTTGTGCCCTCCGTGCTGAGAGCTCTGAAAGCCCACATTGCTGCGGGGTACACGTGGCTGGGTGGTCTGGGGTCTGGCTCCCCCGGCTGCTGTCACCACACAGGTGATGTCTGAGTTTTCCCGGAGCTTTCCCAGCCAGCCTGCAAAGAGGCTTTTTCCAGGACTTCTGCTTGCACGTGCCAGAAAATCAGTGTGCTGATAAGGAGCTGTGCTGACTGGCTTTCTGTGCAGGTGCTCTGTGAAATACGTATTTATCGTGTGGAACATAAAGCACATTCCCACATCTGAATCGGGATCTGAAGACAAACAGAAGCACAGCTGCAAATTTCACGTCAAACCAGGGCCTCCAGTACCCCTGGCCGTGCCGAGGTTTCACAGCGCATCCCGTGCGGTGTGTGCTGAGGCACCAGCGCTGGCTCTGCCCCCACACATGGCAAATGTGCTTTAGTTTAGTGTGCCGTGTATTGCCTACGTTTGACAAAGTTGTGCCAAGTGTTGTGCTCCCTGACAGCGCTGCTTACCCGTCAGCTCGGAGGGTCATCCACGGGCAAAGGTAGGTGAGATCCCCAGGGCACAGGGCCCGTGCTCAGCCCCGCGGCACAGCGAGCTGTTAGTGGGGCTGAGCCTCAGCGCTCCTTTCTCGGGCTCTCCTGGATTTTGCAGGCATGCCAGTGCCTATAAGGGATTTGTGGTGGGGGACATGCGAATTTCAAACAATGCCTGCTCGCCGTAAACACCCAGCTGGGGATTCTCTTTGCGGCCTGGCGGAGGGTGTCCCGGAGCGGGGCCGGCGCGGAGCCCGCAGCAGATCCGCAGCCGCGCGGGAGCCGGGGCGCAGAGCTGGGCAGTGTGCTCGCTGATAAGAGTGTGCCAGTGCACCGGGCGCCTTCCCCGGCAAATCACCACGGCCACCTTTGTGCCGGTCCCCCTGGGGATGGTGGCAAGGGAGGCAGCACCAGGCACTGCGTGTGCAGATAGGAGCGCTGCCAGCGCGGCTGTGGGCGGCTTGGTTGCATGTTACCAAAACCCCTGGCAGGAGGGAGGTAATGAGCTCTCTCCACCCCTTTCTCAGCCCCCACGTAGCCAGCAGCACTGTGGATGGCCTGGCTGTGCATTCTGAGGCTGCACAAAATTTCCTAGCAATGATGATGTCTTTCCTCAAGCAGCATATGTTTTTCACGCAGGAAGACCATTTTCCTTGTCATTTTTAAACATATGGCCCAGTGAGGAGCTGAGGATGACAAGTTAGCCTGCTTGTATTGGCAAGGGACTCTTTCATTCTTGCTACTTTAATTGAGTTCTTTTATCTGCTTTTATCTAGTTCAAAAAGTAGTCTGCAAAGTAAGCACAGGTATGCACGGAAATGGATAAAAGAGAAAGTGGGTGCATGTTTCAAATGAGGCCTCTTAAAGGAAATGTGTGTCCTTTGGATATCTTGAACAGGCTGCCCCTGGCTGGCTGAGAGGCCAGGCTCTTCTTTGCTGAGTCAGCAATGGAGAGATGCACAGGGACCGAAGCACCCCAAGTGCTGTGAAGCAGGAGCGGTGCGGGGTGCTGGCCACGAGAGCTCCTGTGTGCAGCAGGAGCTGCATTTGGGAGCTGGAGCCTGCCCAGATCCCCCTCCACCAGCTCAGGCCTCACCCAGCCCTTCTGGGGCACGAGGGCTGCCGGAGCTCCAGCTCCCCTTCTCCTCCTGCTCGGATTTCTGTTTGCGAGGGTAATCCATTGCCATGGTGCAGCAGACGGAGGATTGTGGGGGTCTACATAGGGCAGGTTTGTTTCTCAGCATACAGAAATCTAAGTAAATAATAAATGGGTTTTATAAAAAAAAAAAGCAGAGGGAGGGGTTTCAGTGGAAAGGGTTCCTTCCCAGGCTGGAGCCTGGTGAGTGCTACAAGAGCAGCTGTGCCTGCAGGAAGGAGGATCCCTGTTGCCATAAGCAGTTCCCAGCATTCAGGGGGTGGTAGACAAAACCCAGTATATAAAACTCAATTCAGAACTGCAGTGAGGATAGCTCGGGGACTACAATAGATATGTGCTTGTTACAAAGTGGCCTTTAATAAAGCCTTAGAGAGCTGGATGGAGGATGTGCTGGGGTTGTCCTGTCTCAGATGGACAAGAGCATAGATTATTTCTGGCTAGGACACTGCTGAAGGGCACGCGTTGCCTTCCTGTGTGTTGTTGAGGGACAAAACGATTGGCCATATCAACACCCTTGGCAGATTCAGAGCCATCGAGATCTTCAGACTGCAAATGTAAGCAGTGAAAAAGAGATGCACTGAGAGTGTGGGGTTTTTCCCTGATTTCTTCCCCTATCCCTTTGCAGACAATTGGATAAGTACTCTTCATAGAAGGATGGCCAAACAGAGCCAGCCTGATGGTCCCATCATGCTGTTTCCCCAGAATGTTTTCCTATCTGTCAGCAAACTTATCTAAGCACTTTGTGGTGTTTTTTATTGAAATTATTCAGACAATCTTCTTCCATGAATTTCCATTTTGAAGTGCAGTTAGGTTTTGCTGTGGTGGGGACCTAGAGTTCAGCTACACATTGGGGAAAGCATCACCTTTTCTTCACTTCAGTTTTGTCACCTGCTTTCATTTGATACTCTCTGGTTCTTCTGGTGAAGGAGACAGTGAACAATTGCCGCTTTTCTACCCTCTCCATTTTCTCATGCCCGAGCAGACTTCTTTTGCTGCTCCCTCCACTGTCCCTAAATCCCCGTTTGCAATCCTCTTATTGATACCTCATGTACCTTGACCCAGAGTAAGAGACAGGGATGAGATGTGAGGCATGGCTGATAGGAGGGTGAGGGGGTCAGCTATCACCTTCATCACTTGTGCCAGTGGTCACATTGGTGTGTCTGTCCTGGCTCCCAAGCAGGAGGTGAGGGATAGGACTTGTCTTAATGTGAAGACCTGGCAAACAGAAAGATGGTGTCTGGCCACGTAGGGGAAAAACAATTAAGACTTCAATGTTTATTAAGAAAAAAGCAACCAGCAGTGCATTTCAAGCACTCATCACACAGCATAATTTTGCTGTTGGAAGTAGTGGGATTAAACAAGTCTTTCTAATGTTGATTTCTTTGAATTTGTGGCATATAATTTTAAAAAAAATCAATTAAAAACAAAGAAAGTGTGTGTACAAACATTGTCAAGAATTCCAATCTTTCATTTTTTAAAAACAAGCTCTAGAAAAAATCCCCACAGAAGTTCTGTAGTACATATTTGAATGCTTTTGTTGTAGCCTCATTAAACTTGGCTTGTCTGCAGATACAGCTGGCATGTTATTAACTGTGCTCCAGGCTGGGGGAAGCCAGAAAGCAGCCTCCACCCCCTGGTGCCGGCTGGCTTTGGGGAAACGTGCCAGCGCGGGTTGGTCCTGCTCAGCTGGCTGGCTTTGGGAGCNCGGGCAGCGGCGGGACCCTCCCCGGTACGCGTCCTCCCGGGACAGCCCCGGCCGGTGCCTGTGTCTCGCTCCTTCCTTTGCCGTAGGCTGGCAAGAAGCAAACCAGGGATCATCTGCCAAGCGGTTCCTCTGTTCTCAACAAACTGCATGTTGGACTGAACCACTCAAATAAACTGAATAAGGGAAACATTTTCCCTGCACCTGCTGGAGAGGCTGTTGCTCTCCAAGCTGGGCTTACACATCAGAGGACCTCCATGAGAGGTCTAAGCAGCTTCTGACTTTCTTCAAAGCTTCAAGTTCAAAGCAACAAGTATGTATGTTTTGAATGCTGTTTCGTTTATGTAATTTTAATAGGTGCTTTTAATAGTAGGGTGAATTTCATAATTTCATAGTCAATTTAAAATAGCTGAAAATAACTCAGTAGAAATTTAAGTTAAATTACATGTATTAAATATAGGTAATGTTATTCCAACGTCTTGCTTGTTACAAGCAGTTTTCATTGTCTTAACTAATGAAAAATTGATTTGGCATTTTCAAGGCACTTGGTCTGTTCACACTGAATACCTTGTAGGGCATCCAAGCACTTTGTAATCTTTAAACATTCTGATTAGCAACCCCTTCCTGACATAAGGAATTGTTATTTTTATCATCGTGGAATTAAAAAGTTGTCATTCTAATTTGGCCTAAGCTTTGACTGCTACTGGACTACTTCCTTCCTCCCTTCCATCTCCTGCCTTATGCTGGTAAAAGGTTTGTGTTGTCTTTGGGAGCTGACATTGCTGACAATTAAAGGGATTGATTTTTAGTCGGTGCACCTCCCAGATCTGGTGCCCTATGGAGCTGCACAAGCCTTATGTCAACATGAGGGGAACGAGAGGTCAGTGTTTGGGGGAGAATTCAAGACCTTCCCCATTAATAGCCTGAGTTATTTTGGATGAAACTTACTGTGGTTGCACAGATTTGCCTAATGACATGCATCAAATTGGTGGAAGAGCCAAAGTCTTTAATCCAGGTGGGTTTTGTTGCTGCTGACATCTTTAATGGTGGGGGTGAGCTTCCTCTTGAAAGCATCATTTTTTGGCATGTGGGTCCATCTCTTCCTTAGGCTTCCTTGAAAATCGTTCTCAGCCATAGTGGTGAAAGACTTTTTGGCTCCTCTTTTTTTTGCTACTCAATTACTCTTATGCTTGCTGAGGAGGACATACGGAAAAGGCTGAAGAAGCCCATTGCTTTTCTCTTCTCCAGGGAATCTGTTACATTAAACATTTGAATAGATTTTTGAACATAATTCCCAGTCATTTCCTCTACAGTGAACTCAGTTCACTCATGCAGACTTTGTACTTAATGATATCTCTTAAAATAAATGAGATTTGATATAATTTATACTAAATGGTCATTTTAGAAATCTACATCTACTAATTATTCATTAGAAAATTTGGAAAGACAGAAGTAGAGTAAATTGCTTTTATGAACTCGCAGTCTACAGAAATATAAATACACACACCTGTATTTATTTTCTTTGAGCAAAACTGAATAGAGGTAATTTACTGTACTCCAAGAGTAGCATAAGCAGGTTTGAAGTACATTGTTCAATCTGCATCAATCAACCATAGCAGCCAATCAAGCCAAAACCAGCCAAAAATTCAACATACATCTAGGACAGTTATTTATGGTAGTACTTAGCTTGTGGTCTGTCTCTGCATCATTTGGGATTGTGCTTCTGTGTGTTCTGGCTGTGTGCTTGGGGTGGCTGCTCTCTGCCCTTTCCTCTCCCTGTTGCCTGTATATGTGTCCCTGTGGTCCCTCCTCGAAGGCTTTTTCTTGCTTGCTCCTTTCTGGGCTGCCCTATTTTTCATCTTGTTCCCAGCAGTCTTCTCCCCTACGCTGTGGTGGCATTTGCCCTTTCCCAGCCCTGCGTGTAACCGAGCCACTTCACAGTTTAGGCATTGAAGTGACACCTTGCTGTGTTGCTGGTTTCTCCTTGACTCTCAGCTGCAGTTGGTCTCTTGTCCATTGTCCCAGAGCTGGCTCTTCCTTGGAGCTCCATGCATGAGCAGAGCCTTCCTTGAGCCATCCTGTGGGGACTGGAGACTGCAGATCTCCTCGGAGTGCTGTGAGAAATCACACTGCTCCCTGTGCTGCTTCCGAGGCAGACTCACCTAGGTTCAGATGAACTAAAGACAGGAGCTAGTAAAATCTTGGTTCACAAAACCTAGCAAATTATTTAATTTGCATTCAGACTGTATCCAGACCCAACCTGGATAGATGCTTGATGTCACCTTACAGCCCTTCACTGCTCCTTCCTCTCCTACAGACACTTGTCGTGGTTTGTTTTACAAGAGCTGTTTCATGTAGGAATTGTATTCCAAGGTGTTTCAATGGTATTGAGTGTAACTGGGTTTGATTTGGACCAGGGCTTCTGGTACATATAAATAAAGCAGATAGTATTCCTTGCTTTTTATGGAGGATGAACTGTCATCTTTAGGAGGCAGTCATGATGCTGTTGCACTCTTCACACAAAATAAGACCAATTCAACCCAAGATTTAAAACAAAAGGAAAGGAAAGTGAGTAGGATTTTCTTGTCTCATAGCTTAAATGAGAGAATACTGAGTTTTATGTCTGCCAGAAAACTGGAACTGAGAGGGAAGATGCTTTCTCTCAATAACTAGGTATGCAAATACGTATCTATGATGTACAAAATAGGTTAATCAGTTTAGTTTTGAAGACACAGCTAGCTAAACTTGACTGTATTGAAAATAACATCTTTACTTTGGGGAGAATCTCTTGCAATTAGAAGAGAAATGAGGAGAGCCAATTCTTACAGCAAGCTGGGGGAGAGTGATTTAGTAAGTGGTATTGGAGTTGGGAAAAGTGCCGTCGGAGTTAGCAAAACTCCGTGATTTTCCAGAGGCTGCCACAGTAATTGGCCGTGCGTGTCCGGATTGCCGAGTGACAGGCGGGAGGCTCAACTCTCGGAGAGCTTGGCCTCTCCAGGCAGGGAGGAGAGAAAAGGAAGGGAGGATGGGGAGAAAAAACAATTTGTGAACTTGCCCCTTTTGAGATAGCAACTGCTCTTCTCCTGTGCCCAGGATCATCGCGAACAGCCAGCAGCTGCATCCCCCTCTGCTTTGCTGTCAGCGAATGTCACTGCAGAAACCTCAGTAGTTTCAAGGAGCCACTATTTGTACACAGGGAATAGAGGAAACTCATGGAAATGTGGTGTGTGGGCTGCTCTGAATTTTACTGTGAGGATGGAAGCTCTTCACAAATGTTTTAAATTAGGCTATCCTTGATAATTCTAGTGGTATGGACCCCAACCAAAATTTCAGGGAAGAAAAAAAAGTTGCTCTGCTGAAGTAGACATGAAAAAAAATGAAGGGCTTAACTTTTGTCCTGAGGGTGATAAAACAGCACCACACAGCTGAAAATCAATCTGACCTTCACCCACGTGATGCTGTTGTCTCAGTCTGTCTTTCATTTCCTTTGGTTGAGTGAAGGCCACGGCATTCAGTAGGGAGAAAGGCCAGAGGGAGGTGCGGAGAATCCTGTTTTCTCTGGAAAGGCTTCGGTGCTTGCATAAGTTCACTCTATAAAGTGAGTTGCTGTAAAACTTTGAATTATTTCATTAATTATTTTTTTTTTTAAATCCTTCTTTTCTTAATAGCCAGCAGTCCCATTAAGGTAAAGAAGATATGTGCTGTAAAAAAATGATGTGTTTGTGATATAAAACATTCTGTTTTAATTAAACCTAGAATTAGTTGGTATTTTGAAATGAAGGCTTCGTGCAGCAACAGGAAACCTGCACATTCATTTAAAACACAGAAATGTGTACCCAAAGGGGAGAAAAAAGGCAATTATTTTTTCGAGAGATATTTGAACATTGTGTTGCGAGGTTTGCACAAACAAAGAAAAGGTACCCAGATACCAAGATATTTACATAAATAAATCAACAATTAGGGCTTGTGTATAAGCAATATTATTGATTTTCAAAACAGAGGTACAATTTCAATTGGTGAATTACTCATTTTGCACATCTTGCAGAAGTGGTTCCCACTTCATTTTTCTCAAGATAGAGAAGTAACTGAATGAATGGGTAAAATCTGTGCAGAATTTAATTCTATTAAAGAACAGATTCAAGAAAAGGGAAAACTACATGCATAAGCACATCTTGGTGTTCTTTTTGGCATCTTGAAAGCAATTAAAAGTGCAATTCATAGCTGTTCATCCAATCCCCTGCTTCTTCCATCCTTGTTGAATTTAAATGCAACCCAGAGCCAAGAAGTTCCCAGCTATTTCTCTTGGAAAACAGTAAGTTTTCCACACTGGTTTTGCAAACTAAGATTACTGTAAGTTCTGCCGACCCTAAACTGCAGTTTTTCTGATTTATCTCATTACATACAGATAATGTCCTTTCATGTCAGTCATAAACTAGTCTGTTACTTTATATTTTTGTGCTATAGATTCCCTGGCTACTGTAGCATGGAGAGAGGGAGTTGTACCTGTTATTTTCTTTGTTCAAAAATTGTTACTTGTTTAGGAAGGTCTATAAGAAATGTCACCTTCTTGTTAAAAAGATAATGGCAGAGATTTGATGTGTCTGCAGAGGTTAATCTCTGCTTCATAAAGGCTAAGAATTAAACAATTTGTTCATTAATCTATTTGGAATAATGGAGATTAATTTGTGACTGTAGCATTTTATTTAAGTGTGGTTTGTCTGATGTACCAACCATCGCAGATGCTTTTACATGGTATTAAAAACCCCAAAATGGTAAATGTAAAAGATGTTGGGACCTTTCCCTGGCAAGCTCTGCTACTCAGGTCTCCATGCGATATGCCAAAATGCAATTTGCATAAATATAGAATTTAATAAGTTATCATTCTGATTAACGTCATTAACTGCTTAACTACTGTAGAAATTGGCTTCCAAAGTTGCTTGTTGGTAGCTGTTGCTCTCCACGTCATTCCATTTGCTGTCTCACTGGGGATAATGGTATGCAAGGGAAAGCAAGAAGGTCAAGGATCTTTTTGTTTAGTCTCTTTGCACATTAAAAGTTCTATTATGTGTTTGTATTGCATGTGGTTTCCAGTCGGTTGGCTACAATGCTTTCAAGATCCACTGATGATGAGTTTGTGAGGCTAAATATATCTTGTGGATTATGACTACCAAGCTATCAGTTTGTGCAGCAGTCAGGGCCAATATTTAACAAGTGCTTTTCAGAACGAGGAATTTTGAAACCGAATCAAATGATCTTACAAAAGGGGTTAACAGAAATGCTAATACAGAAGATGACAGCAAATGCTCGGCCTGTGCTGGCAGTGAGGGTGTTTGGGGCTCTGTTTGTGGGGGAAGTGGTTCTCAGGTTGGGGTTTTTACGGGTTTTCTGGGGGTGGGGGAGGGCTGTGGTATTGTTGTGAATGACACAGCGGCCACAAAGCTGAATGGGTTGAAAAAGAAGTGGTGTCCTGTAGAGCCGTCCCTTTCTGTGGGCCGGCAAGGCGCGGGCGCAGAGCGCTTCGGTGGGGGCAGCGCGGGGCCCCCGCGGGCGCGGAGCCGCCTCGGGCAGGGGCAGGGGCAGCGGGCTCGGCTGGGCCTCGCTCTGCTTCTCGCCCGACATTTAGGGGAATGCAAAACCGGGCTGCAGCATGCAGCCACGTCTGAAGGGCTGGCACAGCCGCCTTGCTTGTTTTCGCTCTCTAGCTAGTAGACTGACCTTTTGAAAAAACAGTTTCTGCTGCTGTGAAACACCGACAATGGTTTTAATAGGTTTCATTTTAGAATTAAATAGCTCTGGTTCCATTTCGATAATGTAAACTAGCAGCCATGAGCATGTTTTAGCTGATTGTTTCAGGCTGTGTACAAACTCAGGCAGACGTCACTGCCTCCTTGCCAGGCTTTAGTGCAAGATGCTCACTTTCTTTAAAAATGAAAGCAGAGATTTAATTTTTTTAAAGCAATTTGTGTTCTGACTGACTTCTTCTGAGCACCTTCACACCTGTCAAGTGAATCTGGTTCCCAAGGGCAACCTGGCATCGGGGAAATTCTGCCTCAGCCCCGACTGGTCCCCTTTGAAGCATCTTTGGTATTTTGAATTGAAATTGAGTTACACCATCACACATCGTCCTTTGCATTATTCTGTTCTACTCCAGTGTACCCCTGCTTTTATAAATTTCTGTTTAAATCCTGCTCTTGGTCTGTTTCAGGAGTGTTGCAGTTATCTGTAAGCTGTCTTGCTTTTTGCTGTGGGGCTGGTAAGCTCAAAAACATCTGCAGGCAAGGTCAGTCCAGCTTGCTATTCTTCAGAGAATATTTACAAAGTTTCATAAGGCTTGGACCCATACCCACACCCATCCTACATGCAGTGTGTACAGATTTATCCCCAGAGCCTCTTACAAGCATTGCTTGTATTGCAATCTAGAGCTATCCCACTGCAGAAATCCTCAGGAGAGAGAAGTGGACAAGAGTACTTAGAAACATCTGTTAAAAATTCAGACAAATACTCCACTGTCACTAGAAGCAGTTGGGACAGGACAAATGAAATTTACCATGTGGTGCTACAGCAAAAAAAGGGACATTTCTTTTGTTCCTTCACTTTTCCTTAAAAATGGATAGTTTGGTCAGTAGATAGAGAAAAATGCCTCTGCAGAGCACACTTGGGGTGTATAGCTGCTTGTAACCAATGTCACAAACTGACTCCAGAGCCAAGCCTTGCAGTCTTGTGGGAGTGCTGTTTCCCGAGTGCTCACATTTGATTCATCACATGCTTTCTACTTGTTTCAAGAAACCCTGCATTAATTGTGCAGACCTAGAAAGTGGTGACATTAGGAAATAAATTGACTTCAACATGACTTTTCCATTGCTTAGGCAAAAGGGAAGAAAAAGTTGCAGCAACAAATCTAATGGATGAACTCTCCAACTGGTTTGCTGTTTTGTGTGTGGCTACATTCTGGATTCAGCGAGTACTTGATAAATACTGTCATTTGTCCTTGATGATGTGTCATGAAGTTACAGGCAATTTGGCAGAGAAAATAAGTTTTCTTGAGTATGAGTCCAGACTTGCGATGATGTGTTTCTCCACTGAAGTCCAGCTCAGCTCTCCACCCGACCCCATTCCCCAAGAGCACTCTCATCCCCCCTTCCCATCTTCTGCCTACCAGCAGGACAAGAAGCAGAACGAGCTGTGCTGCTCAGCCGGGTGACACACGTGTGCTGATAGCCTGGGACAGGCCCAGGAGCAGGGACAAGTGCTGACTCTGCTCTTAGCCTTTCTCTCAGCAGAGACACGAACTGGGGTCTCTGCCCTACCCAATCAAAGGCAGGTTCGCCGGTCTTAGAGAAACTCAATTTCTGTCCAAGAAACTCAATTTCTCCCATAGCCCTGTATCCCCAGTAGGGTGTGATTCAGAAGTTAATAGGAAGGGACAAACAGTTAAGACATATGACAGGCAATATGATGACATAAACCTTGTTTTCTTAGGATGCCAGGCTGAAAAAATGAACACAAAGCTCCTGAGAATACCTGAGTCACTTCAGATCGAGACTTGATGGACAATGTTGGCTTTGTTATCACTCTGCAGGTAGTGAGGGGATAGGGTTAGGGAGAATTTCCAGAAAAGTAGGGGAGTTGTTATTAGAAGGGTAAAGCTTCCACTGCCACGCATCCCCTGTAGTGGACCCTGCATTACCCTGGTCCCTCCTCCTTTTAGGAGCCTTTTGAGGAAAAGTCTTCTGTGACAGGAACATCTCTCAGATCTTTTAATCTGTGAGCTGCCAGGTGAAAGAATGGGGCTAGGGAACAAAAGACGCTGAGATACTGCAGACAAGCTTTTGTAGGATCTGCCACGTCAGCTGTCTCTTATAAGGTCTGCTGTATTTTCTGTTGATGGTGCTCTTCCCCCGAGGATTTTCCCACACCTGGGAATGCCTGCCATAAGCCGCACTGATATTTTCCTCAATGCCTTTCATTTCTGTGTACAGATGGAGCTGGGATATCACACACTGTCCTTGTCCTTATTCTGTTCTGCTCCTTGGCACTCACAGCTTTCCTGGCTGGAAGCTTTCATCCCACCTCCCTCTTAGCCCTTTTCAGGAGGGGCTTTGCAATTATTTATAAGCTAGCTTGTCCTGTTTTCTGACATTCAGTGTAGTCTGTGGAAGAGTAAAGCTAAGTATGTGTTCTCTGGTTTTACAGGGAGCAGAAAACCTAAAGTAAATGTTGGTGGTCTGTGTTAGCAAGATAGCCTTCGTTTCTCAGGGTGTGGGGGACCCTCCCTTTAGCGGGGCCCCCGCCTGGGTGGAAAATGTTCTAGTGGCCTGTAACTAGCTCTTGCCTTTAAAGTGTTTGGAGATCCTGGAGGGGCAGGCAGCTCACTTGCACACTTGTCAAGGGGAGGCTGGCTGTCCTGTTTATCTTGTATTCCTACTCACCATCCCCAAGCGGGTTTTCTCTCTCCTTCCTCTTGTCACGTGTCAGAATAAGACATCCTGTGATTTACCTCGTTCACCTTCCACTTGCGGTCTGAGGCTAGAGATTTTCCAAAATACAAGAGGCAAAACTACAATGATTTGGGCCTCCGCACCTCTGGAGGCATCTTTAGATTTTTTGTCTGAGATAAATTTCTATTCAAGCGGAAGAGAGCAGCATTTTCTTATTATGCTGCTGCAAATATGTGGGAGGAGTGACTAACTTTTCTTCTGGAAGTAGTAAAGTGGACAAGCCTGTCTGCTGCCTAGTGCCACAGGTTGTATGATATACTTACTAATTCACCCCCTCCTCCACCACATTGCTGTTTTGGTTGCCTACATGCATATGTGTGAGAGAATTATAGGTCTCCCAGCTACCTTCTCTTCCAAAGATAATTAAAATACAGAGTCTCTTCTAAAGAGAGATGCACACCCCCTGCAACCTTATAAATACAGAAATAGATTTTTTTTTTTTTTGCTTTTGACCAACCTTAGATAAAAACTGATGGTTGCAGCTGAATCTCACTTTGAGTTTTTCATTAAAACTGTTCAAAGCAAACTACAGGGTGGAGAATCTCCTGTGAGCCAAAACTAACCTCCGTGTTCCTGCCAATGAATCTGTATTGCCAAATTTCACACAGCCGTGTTCTCTAGCACCTCCTTTGAACACGAGTGTGGTTCTGGAGGCCGTTTTGAAGCTTCCACTTGAAACACTCTCTGTGAGCTAGTGGAGCATTTTCTGGCACTTAAGGTTCTGTATCTGGTAGCTGTCTGTGCTATAGAGGGCAATGAGTCATGGCTTGCTAAAGGAGAAAAAAGAATTTCTTAGAAAACCTTTCAGAAAAGCTGAGGTGGTTTTTCAGCTGGAAATGCTGGTGGTGTCTGTGGTGGAATTGGTGTGGCAAGTTACCTCTGGAGTGTTTCTAAGAATTACCAGATAGTGCACTGGGTCATCTGAATACCCTTTTTGTATGATTTTTGCAGCCAGTGACTTTCACCTAGTATAGCATATTTCTTTCATATTTTTTGCTATTTGGACTGCTGGATAGGGGGATTTGTATCCTGCTATACTTTTATTCGTAATGATATACTTGAATTACAAAAGTGCAAAACCTCTCACCTCCTGCTGGAATCTTGAGGAATTATGGGTGTTCATCATCCCAAACAGTCAAGCAGTTGTACTGCAGCCCTCACTGTGAGTTGGTTCCTTTCTGTAGTTTACCAGATCATTAATGTTTCAGTTGTCTGGCTCTGAATTCATGACAGCAGAACATGTTAACAGAACTGAGAGTGCTGCTGCAGTCTCCCAGCCAGCCTGTGATGCTGGTGTTTGGGACACGGTAGCAGTGCAGTGTGAGATGGCCCTGCAGGGTGGGGATGTGTGTCCAAGCCAGCAGGTAATGGCACAGGAAGGGTGCTGCCTTGTGCTCCTCGGCTCAGGCAGGTCCCCAGGTCACCATCCGGGATCCCCAGCAGCAGGGCTGAACAGTCTGCATTGCTTCCTTGGCTGCTGGGACTTCACTTCAACCACAAACCAAACTGCAGCTGGTTTGGACACGGGCAAAGCTCATTGCAGATGCCCTTTGTGATGCAGCGGGTCTGTCCCTGTGTGGGACATGATCCTCCCTCTGTGCCCCAAGCTGCATCTGTGATAACCCCTGTCATGGCTGCTGTTGTACTGCTGACACTTTGGTCATTCCTAGTTATTTTACCATTTTTGCACAAAATAAAATTTTGTGACAGCAAGAAAAATATTTCTGAAAGGCTGTGATTTAATTCCTAAATGTCCCACACTGCTTTAAGTCTCCCCCTGAGAAAGAAATGGTGGCAGAACGGGGAGGCAGTGAGGACAGACGCCATGCACCTTTCAGCTGGTATGGCAGCTAATGCTGCACAGACCTTGAGATGATGATGGAGACCTCAGTGTGCAGGGTGATGCTTCATGACAGTGTGGAACATTGAGTTATTTATTGGAAAAAGTACCTGATCAATGAGGTGGTGGATTGGCAGTGTTGCCCAAGCCAAAGGCTCCTGGAGGAGGGTGCTGCTGTAAGCAGTCAGTGAGCCTGTGCATGAGCCTGGGGACGCCTCTCACTTGTAGCAAGCCTCAGTTTACCTGTTTATGAAAAAAGAGATCAGGACCAACATGTGGTGAACATTGACTCTTGTTAGGATCATGACATCATTGGATAGAAGACTGTATTTTACAATTAATTCTTCTTTATTTAATTTGTATGACTGTGTTCATAGTTGACTCTTTCCTCCTCAGCATTAGATTTCCAAAACCTATTGACTTCCTCTTTTTGTTTGTTTACTTAAACTCAAGCTAATTTTTCTGTATGGAAGTCAGAGTTTTTCCAACGTGATTTGCTAGAAGGACAATACAGTCCATCTGGAATATGCTCCACACCCATCAGAAAATGGCCCTCACTCTGAGCTAAAAACAGCAGCCTTAGAGATTTTGCTCCTTTCCAAAGAGCATCGCTCTGTTTGGGGGGCAGGGGACGTGATCAAAAAGATTTAACATGAATTTATCATCTACATTTTTTAAAAGTATGTCTCTTGGTGAGAACTTATCTCCTGTGCTACATTCCAAC